>JAANSN010005596.1:0-12120 GCA_036850665.1 Dicranocentrus wangi
GTTTCAAATCGTAATCAAACTCAATTTTATATAGAGATTTTAATTTTAATGCGTTTTTCGTACATAAAGCTTGTGGAAAAGACGGCTATCGAGGACGAAAAATCGCACATCTAGGTCCTTCCTTGTATGTATGCCTAGGTATGTATGTTTATAACAAAATTATATACCAGTTCCAAACCAATTCCATCCACCCCCAAATATTTTCTTAGAATGCTTATGATGTTTTTTTAATTTTGCGACCAATATTTTTGCTTTATTTGCCAATTTAGGTACATATTTTCTTTGGGCTCGACATTCGACTAAAGCATAAAGCGTTGAATGAAATTAGACATTTTGAAATATATATCTATATCCATTAATAATATCCTACATTTCCTCCGTACGGTGTTTGACCGTACATTTTTGGTATGAATTGCATGTTGCCCCCATAAAATTGACCTGTTGAACCTCCACCCCCACCATGATACGCTGGGTATACCGGAATTAAATTTGGGTTTACCCGAATAACTTTATTTGATCTGCCTTTGAATGCCTGTGCAAACTTGTTGATAACTTTTCGCCCAATTATCCGTTTACGGCAGTGTTTCCAGAAGGCACGCAAAGTAGCAAAGTATATCACTTCCACGGCGCTTAGCACAGAGAATCCAAGACACAAACCAAGTATTCCGCCGGTATTAGCTAAAAAAAACCAACCACCAACCGTTCCACCAGTAAAAAAAATTAGGGATATTATAATTGTTTACAAGAAAAATTTTACCAATTAAATCTGTAGTTCCATAAAGTCTCGTGCGACGCTTTGGGACTGTCGTCTCAGAGCCAAAAAATATATGCATAATTGACATTTTATGATGGGCCCTATACAAACCAAAAGCCACTCTATTGATCGAATATATTTGATTTTAATATTATAAAAACTTGGAGACACTTTCTCAGAGAATTTGGAACGCACCATTCGGGTATGGTGTTGTTGTGTTTGTCCATTTCAGGGTCACCCCATAATTGGCTTGCGTTTTGAAGGTGAACTATGGTTGTTTCATAATTGTACGCTATATCTTCACATAGCGCGTCGCAATGTCCACAAGTTTCCTTCAGGGTATCCTGCAAATCAACTAAAAAGTAAAAGCTTCCAGTTACATTTAACTTTTCTCGAAACTCGTAATAACCGTAAAAAGCATACTGATCGCTTATATTCCCTTGACTAAAAATCGTTTAAATTACTTTGAGCTCCGTCAATACATTGATAGTCCGCTGAGTCTGGATCGTTATTGCAAATTCGTACTCCATCATCCCCTAAAATCATGAAAGGCCATAATATATAACTTACACGTAGTGTTTTTGTGTCTGTACTAATGTACTAAAGGAGCAGTACATGCGTACATGCAAGGGTCTTTTTGGAAGAAAAATATAAATGAAGATTGCTATTATTAGATCTATTATTTATTGATCGGATCAACTTGATCTCACGACTTACGAGGCATGTAGAAGAAGGTGCATTTACATTTGTCCGCTAGCACAACTGCTGTACACTCATCTACACAGTTTCCTCCTAAAAATAGTTTAATTGCGTGCATTATATTTGGAGTTGCTCTTTAATTAGTTAACAGGAGGAGGCCTACGACTAGGTGTAGCTCCTCTTTTCCAGTGCAAGGTTACCAAACAAGTCATTTTTTTATTATTTATTTATTTATTTAGTATTATTATTCCACCTGTGTAAGGTCCGAAAAATTTAAGTTTTCGTTCCCCTCCGAAGTAGCATTGCCGTCGTTCCTATAATTAATTATAATGCATTACCAATACAACCAATTATATAGTTTTAGCATGCTCCCCTGCACTTCAAGCGTAATCTACTCAACCTCAGTCTTACGTCTTACCCTCTCGAAATCTCTGATGTCGTCATCTGCATTCGTCATGTCGGGATGCACCTCAACTAAAATTTCCTTCTCAAGGTCAGCCACCGATGCAAATTCCATGACATGAGGCATTTCTACTGGCGTATGGAGAATAAACCGAAACCCTTCCGAATCGGACACCGGACAGAAGTAATTTTCTCCATTGTGTCAGCAAACAAGAACATACGATTAGTGATGTGTTTAACCACATGATATATCATTATTGTTCCGTAAGAGGCAGAGATATGAAAATACACTACCTGTGTTAGGATCAATTAATATAGACATTCCATACGGCATTCCAGCCCTCTTTTGCCTCCACGGTCGAGATTCATTATTTGCCAAAACAAATCCGTCATCGTAATTCCACTTTTTCCATAAGCCTATTTCAGTTTCATTAAAGTGGTCTTTTGCATGAGTTCCTAGTGCAGGATTATCATATAACGATGCACTCGAGTTCATTGCATTTTGGCTGCGTGCGCGTGGGGGGACATAAGGTTGTTGCAAATTAGGTATTTAAGGGCTCACACGCCATCATTGTGATATGAACACGAGGAAAAAATCATCAATCTTATTCTCTTACGGATTTCGAAGTAGTAATGGAAGAGGTAGAATGTTGAATGTACAGCCTAAAAATTAGTCAACCCTATATAATGCCTTAATTGTGCTAATAGTACGGACTATTAGTTAACATCAGGAGGTCTACATACATTTCCCATAGTCGGTGATTATAGGTTTAAACAATTCGGAGCAATTCCATTTCCTTTCTCCAAACATGCACAGTCTTATAAGTTGACCGCATGGGAGGGTATTCTACACAATAAAATTGACGAATCTTGAATCCCGATCGAGAAACTTAGTTAGTTATGAGAAACCCATTATATTATGAAATCCTATCCACACTCCACATTTCAAAATCATTTATTTTGCATACCTCCAGTAGAAAGTCCATCATTTCATCCTGAGAATCTTCTGAGATTGAATCGTTATGACTCTCTTCTTTCAATAGTCCTCTTTTAAATGCGTACTCAAATTCTTTAGAAAAGCTTTGCTGAGCATTGCACACACTTCTGTTGATGGTGATTGAGCGCAAGATAATTAAAAAAGGTTTCACAAAAGATGGCTTTATGAAAGATCTCCACTTATCTATTTACAATGGCGAAACTGACCTTACAAATGTTAGTTGCATCCTAGATTCACTGTATTTTGGATGGGAAGGATCGGCTGCAATGCTGACATGTATAAAAATAGCATTAATTTGCATTCCGAACTGTATGCATAAAGAATTGCTAAGAAATTCCTAAATTACTTACGATTCAAGTTGATCCACCTTGCTTTTGGGAAACTTTTGCAAATAAAATTAAACAGTATTAAAATATAGGTATATGTAATACGTGGCTACATATAATTTCGACTATAACCATCAACTGTAAGTTACTCAACCTTATTCATGTTGCACAGCGTAACTGCTGGAAAAGGTATCGAATCTATATCCTTGTAAGAAAGAGTTATTCAAATTGAAAAATCTAAAACGTAACGTTAATATAAAATTCAGAAAGTTATAAAATAGGTTATAGGGAAATTACTTGTTCGTTAGGTTGAAACGACACGATTACTGGTATTTTGTGATAGCGATCCCATACCCCATAAATCAGGTACACTGCCGCTGACAGACTCAGGATAAATGTGATAAGCCAAAACAATCTGTAAGGATGCAGCATACAACTTTGTATTAATGCACCATCAAAGTCTATTGACATTCATTATATTTGTGAGTGTTAACCTCTCGGTCATATGTCGTTTTGGCTGTCCCATAAACTGCAACCCATGTATGGAGGATTCGGTACAGAAAGCAACTCCAATGGAATCCTGAGGTGGACTCCACCAGCAACATTTTCTGGTACAGCAGTTAGACTCGTCTACTAGCGCCTCCGTGTCTTCCTCTTTGCTCTTCACAGCTTCACTTCCAACCATCTTCGCAGCTGCTTGCCATTTGTCCTTGATTTTAGCGGAACGGAAAAATTCCTTGGAATTGCTGAGCACGACGTGTTCCAAGGATGCTCCGTGTAGGCCAAAAACTTGAGGATATTGGCCATTGTTTCGAAAATCTTTCATTTTGAAGCAGCAGGTTTTAATTGCAAGGCAAACACAACAAAGTATGACAACCTAACGGAACAACTTATCGATAGTGAATCAGAGTGTTCCGGTATGAATGTCTAAACCAAACCAAAGGGGGTTCCGCATAATTTGTCAAATATCCGCAATAGTAAGATAAAAATCTGGATTTAAGGTGTTTTTGAGTGATAGATCAATGGAGTGCATCATCCCAGCATTATTGCTGCATTATTAAAACCCAAAATCCATTAGCGAATTTTGTTTGTATTTTGTTTGAGGTGGTGCAAGGTGTGCGTGCTGGTAATATTGAAGGTTTATAGCATTTAGTTCAAACGTTACTGTACAAAGGAACAAATTGACATGCAATTCTACAATTTGATCAAATTCAATGTCACCTTCATCAATTGGTTGAGGTAGCATTTCTCTGTTACCGTTCGTCATAAAAATCGAAGCTGCGGATTTGGTATTAAAGAAATTCTCTAGTTTTATATGTTCTTGCATTAATTTGTACAGAATTCGACTACAACGATATGTTATTGCTGCTTGGAGAAAGTAATAGAATTTTGGAGAAAGTCAAGTTTAAGGAGAACCAATTTATTTTTCATATGCAGCGCATAGTTGGGTGTTTTTACAAAGTAGTATAAACTTGCAAACTAAATATGGGCTTTTGAAGCCGTAATTAATCATCATATGAACAATGAACACCTAATGTGTGTAAAATACATATACACACACCGATATTCTCTGTCATAAATGAAAACCAACGAATTATTTACACATGCATCATATTTTTATTTTTATTTCTGTTTTGCAACTTGTTTAAATAGATATGCATGTAGTTCTCTCTCTACTCTCTACTATTTATATTTCCTACCATCAAGTAAGATGCTTCTAGCAAAATCCTGGTGATTTCCAACTGTGTTATATTTTGCAGGAAAATTCCAAGAAGGGTTATGAGGTGCTTGAAAAACTGGAATTTCATTTGAATTCAGAGTTATAACCCGATCCTTCCGCCTAGACCTGCGCTTCTTCGACTGTAATGAAGTAATGAATTTCTTTGCATGCTTCCTCGCAATTATTCGCTTCCAACAGAGTTGCCAAAATAAACGGAGGGTCAGAAAGTAAACGACTTCCACTGCACTTAAGACTGAAAAACCTGTAAATTTGAGAATAATCCTGTAGCCACTGTTTTAATAATAAACATCCTGAATGAATGTCTACTTATTTAAATGTATACCAAGGCATAACCCGAGTAAACCTCCAGTGTTGGCGATAAGGTCGGTGCTTCCGTATAGTCGTTTTCTCAATTTCGGAACAGTAGTCTCACTTCCAAAAAATATGTGAAGGATGGACATTGAGTTGTTTGCCCTAACACAATAATACGAATACGCTTTCAAGATACCCATTCGCATTGTAAGTCATACGATACGAACACAGATTGTTGTGAATATGAAGGTATAGGTAAACATGTCATAATATACCACTCTGGAGGTCCTCGACTACCATTTTTCCCTGGGTCGGGATCTGACCACAATTTGAGTGGACTTTGTAAGGTGGACATTGTCGTCTCAAAATTGTATTGTATATCCTCACACAGACCATCACAATGACCACAAACACTTTTCAGTGTTTCTTGTAAGTCAACTGTAACAATTAGATAATTAAACGCTAGCTTGCATCTTGGTAATATTTCGGTGTTCACATACGGATCTTATTTTGTACCTTTCGCGTTACTGATGCAAGTAGAATCCTTCGAGTCAGGATCTGTGTTGCAAATACTAACATTGTCATTGCCTGAAAGTGAAAGTTGCAATACACAATAATTAATGTGTCGTGCGGTCATGCATTTACCAATTCGAAAAGCCATGCATATTTTAGCAAAACAAAATCTTTTTACGCACGCGGCATATAGAAATGTGTGCAATTGCATCTTTTCTCAAGGATGAGGGCTGTACATTCGTCAATACAGTTTCCGCCTAGCACGAACAACATAACATGACTTCATCATTCGTTTACTCATGGGATTGATTGACATGAAATATAAATTACGGGCACCTGTGTAAGGTCCAAAAAACTGAAGCTGACGCTCTTTTGGAAAGTAGCACTGCCGAATCTCCTACAATAATGTTTCGTCATCACCAATATTCAATTTAAGTAGTAATCCACCAAGTAGTAAGCATAGCTAAGGTATAACACTAACAGTAAGAAACTAATTTTTGTGTACATGTGAGAAATCTCGAATGTCATCGTCTGCATTTGTCATTTCAGGATGAATTTCTATTAGAATTTCCTTATCCATATGAATGACAGAACATCATTCGTTTACTCATGGGATTGATTGACATGAAATATAAATTACGGGCACCTGTGTAAGGTCCAAAAAACTGAAGCTGACGCTCTTTTGGAAAGTAGCACTGCCGTATCTCCTACAATAATGTTTCGTCATCACCAATATTCAATTTTTAAAATGTAGTAAGCATAGCTAAGGTATAACACTAACAGTAAGAAACAAATTTTTGTGTACATGTGAGAAATCTCGAATGTCATCGTCTGCATTTGTCATTTCAGGATGAATTTCTATTAGAATTTCCTTATCCATATGAATGACAGAGGCGAACTCGTCAATATGTGGCATTTCCAGCGGGTTTCCAAGTAAAAATCGAAACCCCTGTGCATCCGACACGGGACAATACCAATCACCTAATTCATACAAGACCATTTAGTAACTAGACATTTATTGGAACGAACGGTGTGGCCCTAATTTAAAATTTATGGAATACTGAGATTCGGATCAATCAAAATTGACAGGCCATACGGCATCCCTGCACGCTTCTGACGAAATGGCACAGTGGCTGATTTATTGGGTAATACGAAGCCCTGCTCAAAGTCCCAAGTCCCCCAGCTATCCAGCTCTGTGCGGTTCCACCGTCTTTTCTTCCCTAAAGCTGGATTCAACTCGGATTCAGCAGCCGAAGCAGGTTGGTTACGTTTCCTAGATAAACTTTGTCTGCAAAGGAATAATTAATATTATATTATTACAATGTAATTCTAATGGTACTACAAAGTTTGGCAAACTCGAGCTTACGGGTTCCTAAGAAGAAGAGGCAAAGGTAATATGTTAAAGGTACAACCTAAATGAAAACAGCATACAAGTATATATAACGCTCAAGTTTGGGTTCATCGTTAATTAACTCATTAATTTTATACAATTTTATTACATTTTCCAAAGTCCGTAATGATGGGCTTGAAGTATTCCCCACAGTCGACTTTCCTTTCACCAAGCATGCATAAGCGTATTAGACTGGAGCATGAGATCGTTTGCTGTCAATTGCATAATTACAATTAATTTTGTTACAAAATTTGATTACCTATTTACCTATTAACTTCATTTCGTGATTACACTTGTCCAGTTTAATGATACCAAATTCGCTATGAAAGTTTCAGAAAATCCTGGCAGTACCTCTAACAAAAAGTCAATCATGTCATCTTGGCTATCTTCTGAAATTGTATCATTCCATTCAATGTCCTCATTGACACCTCGATGATGTGCAAAATCAAATGCCTTTGCAAAACTTTGTTGGGCTGAACAGATGCTCCTACATACATTACGTCAACGTCATTCGTATTCGGTTCGGTTTAATTTAAATACATATTTGAAATTGAAACAAGAAATGTAATGGATTATACCGATACCTAACATATTTGAGTGCTTCTTTTGCAGCAAGTGCCTCTGGCCCAGATCCCAACGACTGCCTTGCAATAAGTTTAAAATGGAGTTATACTAGTTTTAAGACTTGAAAAACCCTTTATACATTAAAAATTAATTTTTTAAGGAACCCTGTAGACTCTTACTGTTCCAAGTTTTTCACGTTGGTTCGTGGGAAGGCATTCATGTTGCAAAGTGTAACGGCAGGAAACGGGATGCTGTCAATGTCCACCTCCACATCCTGAAAAGACACGATAACCGGATTCTTATAATATCGCTGCCAAACGTCGTTAATAAGGTAGACGGCTGCTACTACTCCCAGAATAAATGCAATTGCCCAGAAGATCCTGTTTTTAAATTTAAATCGATTGAATGAGAAAAACTGCAATTGCAATTTTTTTTGTGCATTTTTGCTAAAGTTTTTCGTACCTTTCTGACATGTGAACCTTGGGTTTGGCGACAAAGTACAATCCGTGCATGCTGGTACTCTGGCAGAACTCCACAGGAAGGGAGTTCTCCGGTGGAGACCACCACCAAAATTTATTAGTGAGTCCATTACTGCTGGAAGTATTCGTATTAGGGTGATTGGGGTACTGTACTCCATGCGGGGAAATGTCAGTTTTCTTGTAATTGTTCATGTCAGAAGATTCACCAGCTCTAAAGGAAGCCGGTGGTTTAAAATATATTTTAGAATTTTGAAGAAAAACCTGCTCGAAGGATCTTCCCAAGCCAAGATTGTGCACCCCATTTTGAGAATTCATCTTATCTTGTTTCCAAAACTAATTGAATGTGAAACCGGAAAGTTTTATGTTAAGCAATCAGTGAGCTCAGAGTGACATTTATTACTGTTTCCGTATAAGTGTGAAAAAATTGTGAAACGTAAACGTAGTTTGTTCTATATAGTGATTCGATTCGTTAGGCTGCGAATTTACACACCCGTTTATGTCAGTTATTCAACCAAAACAAAATCATTATATGTAAGTCATTTTAAGTCAATAAACCCAAATTTCATACTTCCTAGTTTCTTTCTTACACATGCCTTCACCCACACATATCTAGGTACTTTAAATACAAAAGCATGTTCCGATTTTGAGTACGAATGATTACACGTGCTCTACTTAACAACAGGACACGCGACAAACCCATTATCAGTTAGGACGATATTATTGACGCATCAATTCAAACTATACGGCATACGATTTTGTATTTCATGAATGGTGATGAATTAAGTTTATGACATGATCATTTTGATTTTTGTACAGATTACTATCATCATACAAAACAATTCAAACCATTAGCTTGAAATATTCTCATTCCTATGCAAAAATTTTCCCATTGTCCAGGTTTAATCGATTGAAAGCATTAGCAGGGGACGCAGCTACAGAGGTATCATCAACGTCGACAAGAGGTTTCATTAACTTGATGAGTCGGGAGTCGGGACTTGTAGAGGCCAGGCCTAATCCATGCTTTTGTTTTGGGATTTTGTCATATTATTGTGTTTATAGGCGAATTGGACAATTTATACCACACCATTTCCACCCATAGACATTTCAGAACTGAAAGAACTTTTCTATTTTTACATATGTAATATAATGTGGAATTGGATTGATACAGACATGTGTACATAAAGAAGCATTAATTTTCTTGGTACCGGAAATCAGAATATCATCCATCAGTATCAGGTCGTTTAGGTCCTACGTTTCTCATTATACCATTTATCGATATATATATGCTAATGCACTTCCATACGACATGCTTTTGAATTTTGGTATTGGATCGTCGTTCTGGGTTATACGAGTGATGAAGAAGAAACTGAAGAAGAAGAAGGAGACCATTGTGTGATATATTTTCGAGATTGACCTTGCACCCGCGTTTAGGACTTACAAATATTCCCAGCTCTTTGTAGTTTCAGCCTAAGGGCTTCAATTTATACCTACACGTTTTTTGTAGTCCGTGCTGTGACGAAATTGGTTGTTGACATACGATATACTATACATAGTTGGTCCCCACAATTTTTAATGCAACATATTATTAATCTTCCATTATAATAAATGTTTTTCAAGTTTTGTGCACAAATTACTCTGACAAGACTCCACTAAACAGCATGCTTATATACTTTATTAATAAATCACATATTGCGAGAATCGGATATCATCAGCCCTTTGTATTTATAAAGATTATATATAAAAATGAAACATGGTAGACAATAATATTGGTAATAATGAATTATCATTTTGCATTGTCATCCGACATGATATTTTGATAGGTTCAGTATATACGGAATTACTCAGACAATCGCTTAAAGTAACGCTTCGCAGTGAGTCCAGTGGGAGATACCAAAGTCTATAGAAATGAAACCAATGACACAATCATGAACACATGCCTGTAATGGTAATTACGCCCTGTAAAATAATAAAACTAAACAGAAACTAGTGTTAAGTTAACGTACCATAACCATTCCATCGTCATTGAATTCATATTGTCTTTCGAAAGACACAGTGTCCTCGTTTGAGCTCTTTGTAACAAACTTGTTATCCCCTTCCAGTGTTGTAATACTCTGCAAAATAAAAATTGACATCCTGCATATTGATCCATTCTTACACCTTATCTATCTTTAATACTTACACACGTACAGTAAAGTCAATTTATCGATGTAAATTACATTCTAACTCTTCATTTGAAATTTAGTTGCATGTGCAAAGCAAAATGTTCGTTTTCATAATATATTTAAATTGGCATTAACTTGCGCTTTCACTAAAGTCGGTGAATACTTTATTTGTAGAGGCATCTCTTTATGCAGCTCATTTATACTTTTACCGCTTTGTTCTCAGCTATTAATATACATTACACACACAAGCTAACGCATATAAAAAAGCAGTACAATTTTTCAATACACTATTACGCACTGGAAGTGTGCTCTGTATCTGCTGCACCAACACCAATTGCACTGCTTTAGTTTCATTCACCATTCATTACCATTGTATGCATTGCGTTGATACTTTAGGAATTTGCAATACGTACATGTTACATAATATAATATGTATTTATACTAGCAGGTTTTTTGCAGATGGTTTAGTTTAGATATACTTGTCGTATCTCTCTTCTGGTGTATATGAAACAACTGAACGAAATCTATAGTCGTTGCCTTTACATACATGATGAATATGATTTGCTTTGTTTACAAAATACCACCTATCCCGTCTTGTGTAACGTAATCTGGTAAACAATTTTCTGTAAACAATTGGTCTTTTTTGGTTAAATTAAAATACGCACGATCTACGACTAATGTCAATGCCAATGCCATGTAAATCCGTCGCGGATGTTGGTATTTGAGGAGACTACAATATTCAAGTAGTTTTTTGCTGCCAACTTTATAACTATTAAAACTTTACCTTTTCCATTTAAAACTAAATATATGATGCTTCTACACTATATTTCATGAGTATGTGGAGTAAAATACATCTCTGCACATAACATTTTTGCTCGTAAATTATTAGATAATTATGAGAATAAAATTCAACAAACCTCAAACTCATCTCCACTCGGCATAGTTTCTTCATATGGCTCATCAAGTTTGAAGCTGATCTCCATCGTGCGAATAAAGGAAACCGTTTTGAAAATCCATTGTTCATCCTCGTCCTTTGTGATGTACATTGTGGGAGAGGAGAAGCACATCATTTTCCTGGCAATCCATGGCACGCCTGCGAAGTGCGAATTATTTTGTTATGTTTCAAGAAAAAATATTTAGTATATATATAGTGATCCAATTCTAACATCCACTCCCTTGACAGTCGCATCTTAAGCATTGCCATGCTTCAAACTAAATAAATACACTTACCAACACTTTGATAAAACTCGTCAAGGTTCTCATTCTTCTCGAGCTTGTAGTTGCCGACAATTTGAACCATTTTAAATCACACAATTGAAATTAAACACCGGACTGGGGAGTAATAATGATATGTATATCGTTCAGTTCAGACTTGAGTGTGTTACTATTTTTATAGGAGCAGCTAAGCGCTTATTATATTCTAATGTAGAGTACAACCACAACCACCAGTTGCTGTTGCTAACTGGAGACTATCCAACAAAGAATTTGGTAACACAACCGCCTACTTCTATTACGATTACGATGGCTCTTTGTTTGTTAACTAATATATACTACTAATCTTGTATCCTTATGGGTGGAAATGGAGTAAACAGAGTAGCGTCACAAAGGTTATCAACAAGCAACAAGGTTTATAACAAACATTATCCCATTACTTACATTTACTTACTGCACATCATGTTCATGATGCATGTGAAATGTGAATGATGTGATATGCGACACAAGATTCATCTCATACCTAGCCCATATTAAATCATAGTCACTCTGAAACTGAGTGAGGAGGGAATAGACGCGGAGGAGCTCAC
>JAANSN010005597.1:0-12119 GCA_036850665.1 Dicranocentrus wangi
AAATGTGCTTCTCCTAACTAACGTGACTAACCTTGGTATCAACTTTGACTTTTGTGGAAGGACAAGTAGTGTCTCCTCAGTGTCAAGTTGGCTAGTCGGACTTTTGCATCACTTCACGTCATTTCATCGCGTCCAACTGTAAAAGTCAAGGCCATCTTATTCCCAGCGGGCCATATTATTGCGGTTGTCGACGGGTTATTGAATTTCCACCAAAACCACTTACTTTCTTGTGCTATTGCTAGATTGCTAAGATTGTTGTCAAACTTGCGAAAAGCAACAAAAAAACAAACAAAACAAAATGCTAATTCATCTTGGGGTGAACAAAGAGCTGGCAAGGTGCCATGACATTGCAGTCAGAATCCCTGGCAGTACAGTTGTGTGGAACGGGAGCAGCTACGAAGTGGTGGTACAATTCCACCACCAAACCAAATCCCAGGCCAAACTCTGGGCTGCGCTGGTGGTCACCGGCGCCTCCTTTTTCGCACTCAACGCGGCAACGGCCTGGCGCTCAGGGAACTTGAGAATGAGCATTTTTTGCGGCTTTGTCTGGTTCGCTACAACTGTCGTGGCGGCGTCGTCACTGGGTTTCCGGGAAAATGGCTCAGACTGCGCCGCATTTCTCAATGGGCTCCTGGGCGTCGCGAATAACTGGAGCGGAGGTAAATATTTAGTTAAAAAGTACACTATTATTAACTTGTTTTTTATTAACTTATAAAGGCGTGTTGTTGCCCATATATAATCATGCTGCTGCACCGCACGTTCTGATGAAACTGCTGATTCGGTCGATTGTCGCAATTCAGTTGGTGTATCCATTGCTACTCCCTTTTTGCTGCTCTGGTACTGCCGTGCCTACCTCTGAACATGTTTTCATCGGCAATTGACTGGTGGGGTGGCAATGGGAGCTTTTGTTCTCGTGTTCCATGGGGAGCGCGGGTTGCCATAGGAATTGGGTCAGCAATTCCCCACTTTGTATTCTGGAAAGCGTTCTTCGGGCAAGGCGCCATATTTTGTTGCCATATATTGCTAGGCTCCTATTGCCAGAAATGCCTGGTCCAGATATTGTCGAGTTCTGCGGGCGTCGCCGGCGGCCCAGCGTTGCTAGCGTCTCGTTTGAAGCGCTATCAAAGCTGCCAGCTTCTAAACACCTGCTTCAACAACTACGCCTCCTCAGTGTCATTGGGAGTGATTGTGGTAATAATTGGAGGTGAGATTTCCTTTTCTTACTTGGTCCTTAAAATTCTTGGTGGATCCAGCAATCTGCCGATGCTCATTACGATTGCGGTGATTGGGGTTTGCCCCATCACATATCTGATCCATCTGATGGCAGTAGGACAGGCGTCAACTGCGAATACAATCTCCATCTCGTTTCTGGCAAAGCTGAAGAGGTTGCAGTCCAACGTGTCCAAGGTGAGCCGACGACAGCTGCGCTGCGTTATGCCCCTCAAAATAAAACTTGGAGCTACCAACTTTATCGATGCAAGGACGACACTGGTTTTGCTTGATTTCACGTTCCGTCGTCTCGTTGACCTTCTTTTGATTGGAGGCTAAATAAAAATTGGTGATGATGAGCATGGAAAAGTAGTTTGAAAAATGCTAATGCTATCAGAGAAAGAAGAAAAAAACTTCAAGACATTCAGATATATTGAATATGTAGGTAGGTAGACTCATATTATATTTCATGACTTTTTTGTTTCATGCCGTGCTTGTAATAATGTAACTTGTTAGGATAATGTTAATAATGAACCCTGTATCATCTTCCTGTAGCCTTCTCTATTTATATGTATAAAAGAGCATTGCGAACCAGGATTCAATAATCATTTCTAGAATGCGACCGCACCACCAGGGATTGATTCACATAGGAAAAAATGTTCATCGACGAGCAAGTCCAGAACATTAACATAGCAGCAAAACGTGAGAGCTGTAATTACACAATATTCCTACCTAAATGGGTTCTTTTCATATCATTATTGCGTGCTTCTCATCACGCTATATTTTGTTCATTCCGTTCCGATCCTCTCTTCCCTACTCCCACCTCAAATTGTTCATGTTTTGAGAGATATGGGAATAACCCCTAGTTCATAAACTAAAACTAACATGCGTATCATGAGTTGACACTTATTTGCGTGTCTTCATACATGAGCTTACCTTTGTTACGCAAACATTATTGCTCAAAACACTATAATTTTATTCGGGATTAGCAAACGGGATAGTAATAATAGTAGGAAATACTTTTTTTTGGTCTAATAAGAATAGTGAAATAATCGATATAAAAAATGACGAAAAGTGAAATAATTCGTAGTCCTTTTCTTCAACTCTTGTCATCCTGCCACTTCCAGCACTTCATGAATGCAAAGTGCTCCTTGTCAAATCCCATCTGTATCGCATGCTCCTCAATCATCGCCACCTCCTCCTCGCCCAGCTCCCTCTTTGTCGAAATCACAACCCAAGTTATCCTCCCACTTCCAGCACTTCATGAATGCAAAGTGCTCCTTGTCAAATCCCATCTGTATCGCATGCTCCTCAATCATCGCCACCTCCTCCTCGCCCAGCTCCCTCTTTGTCGACATCACAACCCAACTCCGCTGATCCGCCTTCAGCCAGCAGTTGGAGAAAAACACAAAGCTCTTGTTGTCCGTGAGCGTGGCGACCTGCCGAACTGTGTCCATATCCCTCGTCGTCTCTCTTGTTGTAACTTCTGTGAGATTCATGAGCCCCGGTGTGTTCACATACACTCGAAACTGAGTCCTCATTATTGTAGTTCCACCATCACCAAATGAGAGGACATTGGTTGTCCCATCTATGGCGTCGATGGTAGACTTGAGACAGGCTTCGTAATAAAACTTGTACTCTGGGATGTTCTGCTCGGTACTTGTCGCCGTTGCCCTTGGGCTTGCAAGTCTGTACAGGTGGTACTTACTCCCTGCTGGGAAATAAGGAAAGTAGGTGTTTTCAAACTGCAACACCACCAAGGAAGCAAAATTTGTCAACCATTATTATTTGGGCATTTGGCAAAAAAAACTTCATTCAAACAAGTTGATAAAAAAAAATGACAAACAAACCCAAGTTGTGTTTAAGTTGGGAGTGACACTGACATCCGTGTGGAGACAAGGGCCTTCCGCTTCCCTTTCATAATCCAGAGAGTTGGCGAATCCCAGAAGAAAACAGCAGAGAAACAGTGATAAAACAGACAGCATTCCCACGTTGCCTTTCAATCCCGTCGTCATCGTCACCCAAATAAGTCAAAAATGTGTAAATGTATGCTTTTCTGACTGAGGATCAAAAATGACTGTTTTCGAAGGACGGAGGAAAGGGGAATTTTATTCTTGTGATATTTCGTTATTGTTGCGTGACATTTATATGCCAGGATGGATACTCCGTTTGGCCGTGCTGGCTGTTAGTAAATTGATCCTGCACTGATGCATTCATTGTCTTTGCTACAAAAAATCCTTGTTTAATTGAGCGTGACCGCAGCAACAAGTGAAGTGTGTATAGATGCACGGGGAGAACATTGACTCCACTTGAAATGTCAGAGTTGTTTTTTTTAAATCTGGATGCAGTGTGGCTAGTTTTGCTCTGACTCGCTTTGCAAGCAGCTACATCAAACAAAGATGAGCTGGACGAATGCATGTGGCGAGCCAATAATGAGTATATTTTTATTATGAGCTGTTTTTTAAATTCCTTTCCTCTCCTCTTTTCTCGTTTTTATTCATTTTGACAATTTAAAGCAGATTCCCGGTGGGTTAACACATATTAAAACACAATTTTTACAGAGCAGCTTAATGACAGTAATTATATTCTGTTTTTATTCCATTACTTCAATTGGACCATCCCAATCCAAAAAGCCAATGCAATCTTCATTAAAATAGACAATAAAAAACATGACAACGCGCAACGTCATATCAAACTACAATTTAATTCTTTTCATTCAATTTCCATCCAGCACTACTATACTCTTCCTCATTAATGCAGAATTTTTCTTTTCAAATCCTCGCTTTATGGCTGTGTTGGGCACGCAAGAGTGATTATGCTTCATCCCAAACAAAATCACGTTCGTATCATTTAAACCCTCCCTTGCATTCTTCTACAACCATTTCTTGTCGCATTTATATGATTGATTGGATGTCACACAATGTCCTATTTTGTACACTTTAATATTATTATTGTTTCTTAGTGAAATTTGATTTTTATTACTATTGTTCATCACGCGTCAGCGGATTTTATTGCCTATTGTATTCGCCTTAAAACTAGAAAGTGGATGCCAAGTCGAGGAACTAAAAGAGCAATAAACACAATACATATGAGTTTTTTCGCACAATCACACCATGAATTTTTAACCCGTTGTTACACTTGTCACTCCTATCATGTCTTTCCATTAAAATTTCTAATTTATAAAACAAAATTGAGACTAAATTCCCCATAGTTTACATTTTAATTCTGGAATTGATAACTTATTATTTGACAAATAAGTGGGGAGTCCATACAACTTGAACTGACATTGCATAATAAATTACTATAAATATCTAATTATCAGAGGCCCTTATATGCTTTAGCTAATCAGCAACAAATTGAAAGACAGTTTCGTTCACACAAACGGCGAGAACCACACACACCACGGGCGTTAGTCCATCCACAAAGTTGACCGATCCAGGCAAAAACCTTTAATGGTAGCATGGATAGATTTTACAAAAAAAAAGCCTGCATAATAATAGCTTGCCATTGCCGCTGGGACGGTTCCCCTATTTCCGGAATCCTTTCTGCCTGACGAATAACCTGCCCAACTCGATATAATCCTTGTAAACCTTCCCAAAACTTGCGAGACAAATCATAATGATTAGGATCCAGTTCTTGATTCAGTTGACAACTTTTAATTTTAACCACCTCATTGAAATAATTTTTAAAAGCTTGGCCAAAAGGCGGGCAAAAGGCTACGCCGAGGTGGGGTATTGATTAGGCCAGGATTGGCTTGGATTTAATGAATACGAGACCCATCCCTACTAATATTTTAAGCACTGTCACCATCCATAATAATAATATATGTTAATTAATCCTAGAGAGGGCAGCGGGGCGCTGAGTGAATTTTTATGATTTATTTTAATTTTACAGGTACAATTTTATTGACAAAAACATTTTTGTTGTATTTATTTATTACAACTTTGGGATTAGTAGTTAGCGTTTTGAAACTTTTGACCTAGACCAGAAACACAAATAATATACCTATTTTATAATAATATAAACAGAGAAATATTAAGCTACACGCAATAATTACGTATGCTTTGCAAATAGTTTCGTAGTGTTATATCCTACCCTGTTATTGTTAGCAATAAATTGTCTTCCTAAAAGTAGTCTAGTCTCAAATCACATTACACCTTATTACTAATTACATGTAATGATTTATGAAGCTGGTTGATGCCCCAGTTAGTCTAGAGAATCTTGATTAATTTTTACTCTACTGCTACCCTTCAATTTAAAGAAGGTTCACGAGACGACTTGATTAATTTTTACTCTTCTGCTACCCTTCAATTTAAAGAAGGTTCACGAGACGACGGAGACTGAAATCAAGCATGATCAGAATCGTGACAGCAGCCTCGATGAAATTACTCACTCCAAGCTTTACCTTCAGGGGTCAGGCTGATTTTATTTGACGACGACTCACCTTGCCCGCACTCACAAAGCGTATACGAATTAATTCCCGCACCACACCGCACTCACAATCCGGGTGGGTAAATTTCAATCCCACCATACAGCACCCACGCCTTAGCCCTATCCTTTGAATGCTTTACGTTGATTTTTGTGTATATTACCCCAAATACATCGCCCGTTTTCTTAATCCGCTCCACACATCGCACATTGATAATATTAGCCGCGGGCTTATCACACCGCACCCGCACCACATATCATTTTAAATTTCTCGGTCCCCACCTCACCCCACCCACACGGTGCGACAATTTTCGCACCCAAAGTGTGATCGCACTCGACATTCCTACCTCTGCTCAGATCTCAAATTTTGAGAAAAAAGGAGTAACATAATAGAATTGTGCGTTGCTAGATCTTCAGGGATGGACGTGTTTCGTGTAATGAATGATTTTGAGTGAGTGAGATGACAAAATTGCCTAACTTTCCAGCAACTTACTTTCCACCAAAGTCACAGGTAGGACAAACTAGGTTGCTGTTACTTTCTTGAGGAAAACACTTTTTAAATGGTTTCACGTGGCTCCCTTCGCTGACTAACTCGAGAAGTTTGTCATTAATCAAACACGCCTTTAGCACAACCCAAACATTAATATCCTAAGCATTGTCTTTGCTGAATGCCGGGTTGATCAGTAGAATTGCAAAAATGTTCATAACGCTAGCGCTGGCTTTTGGTTGGCAAGAACCCGCCAGGACCCCATTAACCCCCTACAGGACCCAAACCTGATTTGGCCCTTACAGGACTCAAACCCAATTTGTCCCTCCAGGACACAATTTCCAGGACCTATCCCAGTTGCGCCGCACATTTCGTCGCGAGACTAGATTTAGACAATGTTGGATCAGGGATTGGTTCAGAATGAGTTAAATTGGGTGATTTGTCATCCATTTTTTATTTTTTTAATATCAAGGTGCGGAATGTATGTGCGTGTGCAAGGTTTGTCTGGTCGGGCGGTTGACCCTTGGGCGCAATTCGGTAGGGGTGCTCTGGGATGGTAACGGTGGGAATATGTATTGAATACGTGGGTTGAACGTCGGTACTGGAATGGTGATGCGGCTATGTGGGATGATAAATGACAAAGGACCCAGGACCCTCGGGTTAGAGAAGAAATTAGAAAGAACTTTATTCTAACAATCAAAGACGCAGACAGACACACATGTACAGAGTTTGTCGGGGTTTATATATCCCGAGTTTAACGTCAGCATTGACGCACATTGACATTATATAAAGGAAATTACATAAAGGATAAGTTGGTTTAAACTGGTCTTAACTAGTTTACATTTTATATTAATAATATTACATAAGAAATAATTGGTTGAATCCGGCTGGCAACAAGGGATGATGCAACGATGAGATGATGGAAAATTCCATGGGAAGATGAGGGCTGGAATGAGCATTTTATTATGCAGAACTTTCCAGAGGCATTGTTGCTAACTGGGCTGCATGATAAAGCTGGGATGATCCTGATGAATGAAAACCCGGGTCCATTTTGACAAGTAGGTATCCATTTATATTCATAATTACTGGTAAAATTCTGACTAGTGATAGGTAGGTAGTAGATAAAGTTAAAGTAGGTTCTTAAAAATCTCGGTGGAGTGAGCATGCTGCCGCTACTCATTAATGTAATGCTGAGTGCCGCAAGTCCCTGCATATTTCTGGTTCACTTGATGGCAATCGGTGGGGCAGGACGGGTGAGCAGCACTTCAATCTCGGTTCTGCAAAGCTCATGCAAATGCAAAACGGCGTCATCATCATTATAGGCATGCAGTCAAAAAATATCACCCGCCGACAAATTCGATCAGCTTGCCCTCTCAGGATAAAAATTGGAGAGGGTAGTAATTTCATCGCGGCACGTACCACACTAGTCATGCTGGATTGATTTCACTCTTCTTCGTCTCGTTGACCTACTCTTAATCCAAGGCATAGGAGGAGGGGATGGGATGCAGAGAGATGACATGACAATCTAGTTTAGCTAATTTCCCAAAATATAAATAACTACAGTAAGCTTTAGTGCATTGCAGGAATTTGGAAGTAACAAATTATTTACCACTACTAGATACCTTTTTACGAAAAGTCTAAAGGAAGCAGCTTGATAAAACGGGTAAAACATAAAACTCATAATAATAATCCAAACATAAGTATATGTTGGAAAGTAATATTTCCTGTTGTAAGCCAACTTTGGCGCTAAATGCAGTCCAGGGGCTAATTAAAGTATAAATTTGTAATTATTTTATTTTACAATTTTAATAATTTTATTATGACCACGACTTGATCATACGTGACTGTGGCATGTCATACTTGTAATGTATAGGGTAATACAATAATATATTTTTAATGACTCTTAAGTCTTAATTTGTCTATTGTGCGGATTGCGTAACTAAAAATGAATAAAATAAAAATCATAAAATGCTTACACAATGTGAAGGTCGCTAAAAGGATTGAGAAACCACTAGATTAATTGCTTAAAGTGTTCTCAAGGGTAAATTATAAAAAAATTTGCTATTATTTGTGATCACACACTCTAGAAGCAGCCGCAGTAAATCTTGCATTATTATAAAAATGTCACAATTGCGTTTGCGTAAGAGCAAATTGCGCAATAATTTTTTTGCAAAAAATGTAAATCAAACGAAATCTATATGGTTATTCTTTACGGGGCTTACGATTAGTCTAAATTAAAGTACGGAAGAGATCAGTTATTTTTGGTTGCTGTGCAAAAAAAGGGAGCGAAAATGTATCATTATTGGTCCACCCTTGCTTTCACATTGGCTGGTAAGAAATCAACAAATAATTACTCCACCTTTATTTTAATTCATGTTTCTAATGCGTTATTTGTAAAATATATTTCTTGAAACTTTTAGTTTTGGCTGGAGCTAATCTCGCTGGTAAGTTCAAATCCGAAAAAAAAATTTTGCTGTCGGATTCCCGAATTCAATAAAAAAACAAGAAACTGTGCATATTATGCAGGGGCACGGAGAAGTAATTTGTGGGACATTTCACGCCGTGCAAAAAGTGGCATCCACACAACTACGCATCCTGGTCATCATTATTATCCTGTGAATGGAAGACCCCATCATCGTAATCCTGTTTTCTGGCAAGGCAGACCCCGTGTGGAACCAAGAAGTGACTTGTCTTGGCGGCGAGGTATGTAAATGATATTTTACTGCTATTATTACTACTACTACACCTGACCTACTAGTACACCTGGAATCTAAAAGGAAAATTTTCTACAAATTTTAGCAAATAGTGGCCAAAGCTGTGACGTGTATGATGGCAACCCTCTGAAGTGCAAAGTACAAGGCTGCTTCTTTTGTTGCAGCGACGACTATTGCTATGAAAGCAAATCCGAGGGTGAGTTAAGCAACATTTCATTATCGGGTTCACATAATTTGCAATTTGTTTAAATATTTTGTAGCCCCCGACTGCATTGAATGTGAGGAAAGTGGTAAGTTCACGTTTTGTTTTTGTTATTGCACACATATTTTGTCTCTAAATACTAATATTTCTAAAACTGGTCATTGTGATTTGCAGAGCTGATCATGTCCAGGAATGTCTGCAGTAGAAATGCAGTCACTAGTTCTGCAGGTCTTTTTTACAATAGTGATTTTAACTTTGGAGATCCCGGTAGAAGCTGGTACCATTGTGAAAGTATAGATCCAAGGCTTTCCGTGAGGTGGAACATCTCGCAACATGACACCCAACTTTATTCAAACTTTGCTTGGGCTTGGGATACTGAAACAGAACCAGTATACAGGGCCCCAATTTCCTTCAATTTTTGGGTTACGAAGGACGGCGTGTACGATGTATTAATAGGGTTTATGGATTTCAACCCGATAACCGGGAATGGGAAGAAGCATCGGGTGAGCAATCTAATCTACCAAACCAATTTATACTAATGACATTATGTGATTTACCTGATTCCACTATTTTAGCAAATGTATTGGACCTTAAATGGCAACTATGTCTATCTATATCTCGATTCCATCCGTTATAAACTCGGAGAGGTGTGTCACATAGTTTTTACCTTTGAAGTTCGAGGTCATGTTTTGTTTCTTCCCGGTGGGGGAAGTATTATACTTAGGAGCAACAAAATTGCTGAGTTAGTTTTAAAGCAGCACCAACGAGACAATATCGACTATTACGCTGCAATTGTCTCAACGATATACGTTTCCAGACGAAGATAAAAAAGCATTCTTTTGTACTTTGATGGATAAATACAACCATACGCGTCGGATTGTCAATAAAACAATCAGTTATTAATTGAACAGCATATTATTTAGTCATTGCATGCTTGTAAAAACGCATATTTATTGACTTTCCGACTACAAAGAGTATTTATAATCATCATTGATTGAGCTTCCGGGCCTTCAACCTATCATAATGCAATGTATGATGGCTGCCTTGTGCCTCTGTTGACTTACTCATCTGTATAATAATAATAACACAATTGCTCCATTGTGTCATATTTTCAAGTGAGAAATAAATTGCAAAAGAAAAGAGCACCATTAAAAAGGAATTAATTAACTCTGATTTTGCCCATTGTATTTAACGCACGATTGTTCTGGCACTGACCTTGACCTTGCCACACTTAAACATTAAAAATAATTGGAAATATTTAGCATTCATGATTCTTTGCTTATCCCACACGTGGACGAGTTTTTACCAAACTTGGCGTTGGCCCATGCCCATTTATGCACAACAGGGACAGAGTGTTGGGATTACGTATCGGTAAAAATTGCTATATTGCGATTCCGTCACCTACAATGAACTATGTAGAGTAACAATTGACTCTGAAGAGCCTATTAATTCTTAATGGCATCACCGAGTTTATCGCTTTATCCATGAATTAAATAAAACTACCAATCCTAACATTGTCCTTTTAATGACTGGCTACGTAATAAAATGGAATGCGAACAAAACTAGCGATTCGCAGCACTAGTCGTCAAAATTTTAAATTTATAGTTTAGTAAAATACTTCATTCCCAACTACACCACGGTGCAAGTTGTAGTAGTTTGCTTAACCATGAAGATTTTACTTTTTTTGACGGTCGTGATCACAGCAGCGCTATCAAATGGTATAATTTATCGAAAAGGATTTATTTCGCACACATTCGTTTGAATTCTATTACTAACAAAAAAAATTTCTAAACCACTTTGCATTTTTTACAAAGAGCACAAGTACGAGGTCGCCTGGAAGAATCATGCTTTTCTTTATAATTATGATCCAGAGTGGTCGTATGACTTGCCAGACTTGGTTGAGTTTTTCAAGGATTTAGGTACGAAACCTAAATAGCTATAATCATGTCTCTGAATAGGGCACTTTCACCTTCTCATTTTGTCTGCCCAGGTTGGAACAAAGAGCTGATGGCCAATTTTGAAAAAAACAAGTACTTTTGCATGGATTTTAAGTACAGAGAGTCAAACGGGAAATGGGACGCTTACTTTGCGATAGGAAACAAGTCCCGTATAGTTCGGGGCATTGAGGAAGGGAAGGAATTTGAAGAAACGCTTTTTGATGGCAGGAAAGCAACGGTAAGAAATACGGGGGTCAAAATAATCGCATAGTAATCAGTTACAACTGTCAACGGCATACATATAAATGTACACCACCGTCGGTTCTCTTACAATTAGTCGAAAGTAACGTACCGATATCCATTCGACGCGACATGGACCTCCGTCATAAAAGGAGGACCGAAAGTGCATCATATCTTCTACTACAACGGGGGAACTAGCCAGCTATTCCTATCTAGTCAAGTTGATGGAAAGCCAGCTAGAAATTTTACCATGGGCAATGATTTTGGTGAGGTTTGCCACAACATGATTTAATAATAATTGTAAATAATTGTAAATTGAAAATAAAATTGTAAAAGCATACTGCCTGCCTACTACCTGGAAAATTCAAAAGAATTCCATTACCACATTATGCAAAAACGAAATCGTCCCCTGATCCAAAAGCATTCCAAAATGCAAGATAATAATAATAAAACAATTACCAAACGATTCAAGGTTGCTCGGCATCCAAATGTCATAAAAATTTCTGATTATTATTATTATTACACGTATGCCTTGCTGGTGTAATATCAGAAAACAAAGGAGTTATATTACTGTAACTTGAAAAAGTTTGGAGATATGATTTCATTGCGGAGAATCAAAATGACAAATCATTCGTATTTTTCAATCTACTCAAGGACAGCCCGTTTTAATTAAGGGGCAAACCTTTTAATGGAATGCCAGGCATGCAATTAATTTCCTGTTCTCTTGGCATTCTTTTCAATTACTTTATTGTTTTATTGTAAGTGGCATAATATCCCCCTATTCACTATTGTCATGACTACTACATTATCTAATATTAGAAAGTGAATGCTGTTGTAACAATTTAACAAACAAGAGCCTTCCTTTCCTTTTTTCCAAATTACTGCCTACTGCCTAATTGGCC
>JAANSN010005598.1:0-12118 GCA_036850665.1 Dicranocentrus wangi
AGAACATAACAGGTAAGTTGCTGAACATGGACATACATGAGTTGGTGAATCCGAGTACCTACTTAATAATATCCCATGCAGCAAGTTCATCATCACTATGATCAGAAAATAATAATTATTATTATATATGTTACAATGTAATATGAATGCGAGCATAAAAGACGAATAACACGGCCATTGCTTGATGAACTGCACATATTACAATCAAGCTATTTTAAGATCATTTTGAATGATGAACTCACAGAGATCTTGCTTAAACTGTACTTCTCCTTCTGTATCTATGTAGGTAATAATTGCATTTTACAGCACGGTGACCTTAAGTTGCACGATCACAACCATGAACCATGATTATATTGTTAAACATGTTTAGTTAGATATGTATCTTTCAATTCTTGCATATATATCCACATTAGGGCAGTGGATATGACAAGACTGATCGTTGGAGTTGGACGGAGATGAATTACGTTTACGTATCGGTATTCATATCTAATTCATGCTGTTCGTTCATATCGTTCGTAAATACTAAATGGAAACTTGCATAACACAGTCCACATCAGTGGTAATTTACACTTCACAAATTACTTAACGCGATTCCCAGATAGAATGGTGTTATTGGTGTTGCTTATATAAATGATAATCATCATTAAATATCATGCGTACAAATTCATACAAAGCCACGTTGTCACTAAATAAGTTTTATACGAAAAATGTAGTACTCCACTCTAATATAACACCCCGTGTAGGAGATCTTAAAGTTTGGTAACCCGAGAGCGTCAGCGTAAGAAATCGTGACTATTCTTCTCATTTACAAATTGGAGAGCGTATGTCGCCACTTCATACAACTTAATTTCAGTCGTTTGCTTCCGGAAATTAGCTTTTCATACGTCATCTTTGTCATCAGCATAGCATGCCTTTGAAAAGGGGCAGGATCAAGGATTTAAATGGATTCACATAACATATGTGAGTATATAGTTTGTCACCAAATTACCAATTACTACATTCACGACGATTACCTGTCTCGCCTCTCGATAATGTAGTTAACCTTCATGCAATTATACCCCTTACTTCATTCTTGGCTTATGATGTTATGATATTTAAAGTTGATACTAATAGTCTTACTGACAATGGGATATTTTTTAGTGTACGAAATATGCTGTAATCAACCCATAATAATTTACATAATGTCGCTTTCTCGTATAAAGCGTCCGTTTAGGGTACCTGTAAAGCTGCCCTTGTGGTGGCTGTGTAATGGTTATACTTGCCTTTTCGACAACATATATCTTTGAGTTGTTCGTTTATGACGTGTATCAGGTACGGTGCCCCATAAAGTCCAGGAAGTAATCGATTTAAAACTAGTTTCAATTCAACAATCAATTGCCATCAATGGCTAATTTCCAAAAATGAAGATTTTCCAAGATTTTCAGCCGGGAAGTCCCTTGGGAAGGAGGAAGGATATAAAAATGGCTAACAACAGTCAATAGAACATCATCAAATCTTCGATGGTCTACTAAAACTAAAAAGTACTTATTTAAAAAGGATAATAGATCAAATTATTATATAACACAGAATGTAATTTTTTATGCCATATTATTTAAGCCTTGATTTCCTCACAAGATTATTTCTATCTACATGCACACATTCTTTTTGCAGATTCATAAACAATAACAAACATACTACGTATGTATATTTACTACTATTAGGCATTTCGATCTTGGTTTGATCGTTCATTCATTCATTCAATATATTATTAGCATTGGAAATTGCATGGATGCTTGGAAGCACGATAAATAAGTAAATTTTCTTTACAGCAAGCAGTAAAACACGTTTGTAATCATTTGGTTAAGATCTTATTGTTGTATTTATCGTGCAAGCGCCTTTATATATTTTCCTTATAGACTGTAAAATTGAATGGTTATATAGTTGCATGCAATATCTGCACAGGTAAAATTTGTTCTCACACATAATGTTGATTTAAAGTTTTTTGGTTTGCAGACCTAAGAATCGTTCACGCCATCAAATAAGCATACACACAGAACCGTTCTAAATATTGCAAATAAATAATCGTCAACAATTTTACACCAGTTCTGACCCAGAAAACCAGAAGCCCTGAAAATTTGCTGAAATGGCGAATTTGCAATACCTATATTCATTATCCGTGCAAAAATTATGAATGACAGTAACGATTAATTAATTTTGTAAACTGAATACACACAGGGGTGGTAATGCAAAATGTCACTGAACAATGAACAAAACATAATGTGAAAATAATGATTAATTTTAAAAATCATGAATAGTGTATGAGGTAATTACGCTAAATCCTACATAACTGTTAAAAATCAATTAATTGCTCACCCAAGTAAATGCGTACATGTGTACCCGCATGTATGAAAGGCCTTTAGAAAAATGCAAAATGTCACTGAACAATGAACAAAACATAATATGTGAAAATAATGATTAATTTTAAAAATCATGAATAGTGTATGAGGTAATTACGCTAAATCCTACATATCTGTTAAAAATCAATTAATTGCTCACCCAAGTAAATGAATACATGTGTACGCGCATGTATGAAAGGCCTTTAGAAAAGAATCTATATACCATCTATTTATAAAAGACGAATAAATAGTTCACAGTGGGACAATCAATATTGAATCAATACAATATTTTACAATGATTGATGTGAACATGATGAGGAGATGATGAAGGACATCGGTTGAAGAAACTCCGTTAACTATTATACCTTTGCTTAAATCAGCACACCTGTGATTAAGACGACCTGGTATGTATTTCCAAAACATTTATATTCAAGCGGACAACCTTGTCAATCTCACGCGTCAATCATCTTGCATCTCTGTAAATAGGCGATGTATAGAATCTTACTCTTTACAGATCCCAGGTATTAATTTGAAAATTATTAACGTTCTGTCACCCAAAAGTTGGCCTCGCTAATATAAACCCAGTAAGTACTCTAAATTAGGCACTTGTACTCTATAATACAAAAGTAATTACTGATAATATGTAATAGGAGTGCAGTGCAGTGTCAGGAACATTGTATTTCGTGAAGATAATTATAATCCTAAAGAAATGAACAGACACGATTTGCACATCCATTTTATCCTTTTCCAGAAACTATAGTCAGTAAACCACTACACTGACATCGTGAAAGTTGATCTGGCTTGTTCAAATTCGTCGATTTCTCGAACATTAACATACGAAAATGAAAATGCCACTTTTAATAATATATATGTATTTATATATTTCTTACATATAAGCGGAGGATACCTTCAATTTGAAAGTTTTAAAAAATGAATGCTTTTCAGTTTTGTATCATTACGTTGATAGGCATTTTTACATTGTAAAGGTGAACATCAAAACACTGTAGTATACTAGGAATATACAAAACAAAGTTATATCCGTATTCCAAGTTACTTAAGCCAACACTATTTAACCTTAACAAGAGCGATCTCTTTCGAGAATTCTCAGGGAAACTTCGTCGTTTGCCGTACTACATGCCGTGCTAATCCGTAGTCATACTTCATACTCTCAAAAATTATGCTGACGCAAACGCACACTCAGGTCTTCTGTGTATCGTGTCTTGTCTTGCCACTTGCCATCTTACTCGCTATATTCATTAAGCAGTCAAGAGGCTTGCTTCTGTGTTCGTTACTTCTCATCCAACAAGATTTTAATTCACTTACGATTAGTTAGAAAATACATCCTACCTAAGCAAAGAACCGCATTGTAAACGTTCATCTTGCGGATGATGTTTGGGTTTTTGATACTCCGTGCCGTAGGTGAGGTTTCGAGAGAGCAGGAAATAAAAAGTTTGTCGCATATTGGTTTACTTTGTCTTGTCAACTTTTCTGGTTACTACCACTTGCGCCTCAACAAGCACCTTTGGTCGTAAACTGACTGGTGCTGGTGAATAGGATAAATAACAATGGCTTTTCAAGCTTTGATCCCATTTTAATACTTCGCCTCCAATTCTAAACACCACGTTGTGCTCTTATCGGTTTCATTTATGAAAAGCCAAATCCATGTGGTGTGCTATAAAAGATCAGTCATTTAGGTATATATTCCACATTTTTACATTTGCATGAAAATACATGAATTGCTGTCATACAGTGTAGCTAGTTCTGTTGAAATTCAGATCCACTTTTTTGTTTAATTCAAAGTGGAACTACTTCAATAACTCCAATAATAAGCATTTGGGATCTTGGATAGAAGACTTGAGTGAAAATCGTTCGAGTGGATAGATCATGATGAGGTTATAAGAAGGTTTGCATTTCGTAGCTAGACTATGTAGTGTTTCTGTTAATGTGGATTGTATTGCATGTTGAAAACTGCACGGGGCAGCATAGTATCTCACTGGCACAGTAGTAATAATCTTTGTTCTGCTCACCACACACAGTGTAAGCCAGGCACTTCTCTATTAATTAAACGCATCCATGCATGTACATACATACTTCATTTTGTTTAAGATTGTAATAAATTTTATGTAGATCCAGATAATTTTGCCAAGAAAAATAGGTTTGCGCATGTGTTATTTTTTTGCAGATATTTTACTTATCAAAGTATTTTGTTGCAGATCTATGTGTGTAGCGGCGTGATTACCAATTGGTCGACCATTGGCGAAGTGACGATTGACAAAAAGACAAAAGTACAGAGACCATCATGATGCGTCTACGTTACCTTCACATTGTGATTCTAGTGTTCAGCGTGATCTCAATTTTAACAGATTTTGTATCCGGAGAAGGAGTTCCAAAACAAAAGCGACCACCTAATGTCGTGTTTATATTGGCTGATGACGCGGTAGGTAAAATTATGAAGTATAATTGTGCGCGCATTCATTAACGTTTGCTCAGTTTTTGTTAAATGGTATGGGTTCGTGTGTGTGTGTGTATTTTTGTGTAAAAATTCATGAGTTTGTTTCTGTCAGGGATGGAATGATTTCTCTTTCCATGGTTCGCCGCAAATTCCTACGCCCAACATAGATGCATTAGCCTTAAATGGGATTATATTAAATAGCTACTACGTCTCTCCGCTATGTTCTCCGTGAGTGTCCTATTTCAATTCTTTTTTTTATCGTGTAATTTACCTTAATCGTGATAATCGTAAATTGCCGCATGACATGTGTAATTTAATGCTACTTGGTGTGTATTTTTTGTGCAAGTGTGTGCCTTATGTGATTGTAATTTATCACTTGTCATAATTATTTCCAGGACGAGGGGTGCAATTGTGACTGGAAAGCATCCGATTCACCTCGGTATGTACATTTACGAAACTAAATTAAGCTTATACTATTTTCATTAAATCCATATATTATGATACGTCACCAACCCACCAGGAAAAAATGTAGCCAAAGTTGTAATCTATTTTTTTGTGTCTGCAATTTCTTGTGAATTTATGTTTCATCACGTATTTCCAACGCTGTTTTGTAATACCAAAGGGTTGCAACATTATGTTGTAATGGGAGCAACGTCGGGGGGCTTGCCCCTGAAGGAAAAACTTCTCCCGCAGTACATGAAAGAGCAAGGATATTCCACGCATCTTGTGGGAAAATGGCATTTGGGACATTCTGCAAAAGAATTCACTCCAACATTCCGAGGTTTCGACACACATTTCGGCTATTATCTCGGAAAACAAGATTACTACAGTCATATATCCGTCGATGGTCGTGATGAAAATGTGAGTGAGAAACAAATGATTTATGAAAGTCGTATTGAGGAAAATGTTCTAGCTTTAGAAACATGTATCAGTTTTTTTTCGGATGGCTTTTCCTAATTAATTCCTTATCACATTGACGTAAAAAGGTAAAAATAGGTGTAGCGCGAAGCGGTCGTTCGATGAATGCTAAAAAAAATCCTAAAACAGGTTTCGTCTTTAGCTGGTTGTGTTGTCAAGTATCGGTCACGGTCACCAGTAGTCAATCTCGTAGTTGCTAGCACTTTTGGATGTTGTTTTACAGGGAAATGGATGTTGGGGTTTTGATTTCAGAAATAATACGGATATCCATCGTCCTGCATTCGGCCAATACGAGTAAGTTCCCAAGTAGCTAGAACCAATGTTGGATGTAATAAAAAATTGTGGTGTTTTAAAAAACCACGATGAGAATAACATGTACAAACTGATGTGAGTCAACATTTTTTGTAAAGAAGCCTGTTTACCATGAATTTTCAGCACGGATCTATTCACAGATGAAGCTATTCGGCTTATTTACAATCAGCCCGTGGAAAAGCCCATGTTCCTGATGATAAATCATATTGCTCCACATTCGTCCAATTCTTATGATCCTTTACAAGCTCCGAGAGAGAATGTAAATAAGTTTAAGAGCACCATCAAGGATGAAAACAGACAGAAATATGGGGGTAATGAAGGGGAACATGATTATTACTTTGGGGTAAACAGGAGATAATGTAGAATTGGCAATCAAATTTTAAATGGATTTTAGGCATGGTGGATAAACTGGATGAATCAGTTGGACTAATCATTGAGGCTTTATCGAGAAAAAAGATACTAAGTAATACCATCGTCGTCTTTGTCAGTGACAATGGAGGTATGATAACAATGTGGAATGGCATGTTTCGTAAAAATCATAGATTTAAATGAGCGTTTTAACAATAATACGGAATGGACTATAAATATATTTTTTCAACAGGAGCTGCAGAAGGGTTCGACTTAAACTATGGTTCTAACTGGCCACTTCGTGGGGTATGAAACCACTTTGTCGCATGTTTTTTTGTTTGATTGTGTTAGAGCTATGATGCTGTAATGTTACATCTTGGTTTAAAAAAAAAGGTTAAGAATACGTTGTGGGAAGGGGGCACCAGAGTTGCAGCCACGATTTGGAGTCCACTAATTAAAAGCAGAGTTTCCAGAGACATGATGCATGCTCAAGACTGGTTGCCCACTTTGTATGAAGCAAGCGGTATGTTATAATAATGCTATAATAATTTTTGCAGGAAGCTGATTCAGCTTGACGGAAGTGATATGACTATACGCGCTTTCCTGCGTTGACAGGTGGAGATGTCAGAAACCTCCGCGGCATTGATGGCGTGAGCATGTGGAAGTCGTTCGCGGAAGGTCATCCTTCACCCCGAACTTCCTTCCTATACAATATAGATGACATTTACAATAATTCAGCAGTACGAGAAGGTCCTTGGAAAATTATTAAAGGTATGCAAAGCTACAAAAAACAGCTGCCAGTTGTTCTTACACCGCAAGCAACCTCTAATTATACGATGCTACGTATAGTATTTATGTCTGCACGCAAAGTATTTTATGAAGATCATGCAACGAAATGGAACTAGCAAAAAATTAAGAAACCTATATACCTATGCCTATAGGTATTTATCCTTAGCTTCCACCACGTGATATTGCAAAGGCATAGTTCCCACAATATGATTTTCTATCTAGGAAACACGTCAACCAATGATCTTGGCGGAGGCGTATGGGATTTTTGGTATGGACCATCAGGTCGCTCAGACGGACTTCCTCCTGTGAATCTCCTCGTGCCTAAAATTGCTTCTAGTGTAGCTGCCAAAGCTATGGTGTACTCTGGGCTGAGACTGAATCTCACAAGAATGGGCGAAATGCAACAAGCAGCAGAAATCCTTTGTGATCAAGCACCTAACAAACAAGTACCATGTAATCCGTACGAGAGACCATGCCTATTTAACGTGGAAGAGGATCCATGTGAATTAGTTAATGTAGCTGATAGATACCCAACCATTCTGCAACGTCTTATGTTCTTACTCGATCAACACAACCGTACTGCCATTCCTCCACTTCGACGAATTGCTCATCCCGAAGCTTTCCCACGGAATCATGGAAATGTATGGACCTTTTGGGAACCTGCATCAACGGCGGGGCACACGCACATCTCTACAAATAACAATAATGGGTTACCACCAACTTTAATTACGACTAGTTTAAATGACAATATCAATAACCATATAGACCAACCGTCTGCCCATCGTGGATCAAAAAGTGAAGGAAATGGACTGGCTGTAAATTATTGGGTAGGAATACTTTGTTTTATTTTCTCGTTGTTTCGCACATACTGATCCAATTGAAGGCAGCACGGTGATGGTATTTGCAAAGTGTCCTTGTTGTAAATATATGATCAATCAGGAAAGGCACATTATGCACATTTGCTTCCAATATATTTTTTTAAACCATTTTCATTGTCTATCTTAGTGAAGCAAAATACCAAAAAGTTTAACGTTTGTATAAAGTAATATACTAGTTGCTGGAGAGGTGATTTAGGTTAGGCAGTAGTACGTGTGAGGTTTACATGCGCTGTTGTTGTTACATGATTGTTCAATTGTTTGTTATTTGAAAAAGAATGTTAATACGTTTCCCTATATATATGTTTGTGCACTTACTTAGCGTGTGAATAATTTGGAAATTGTCTCAATTGTGCGTGCCTTCGTTTACGTTTTTGATGGCTGAAGGATGTCACACTGCAATGAAGTGCAATGTGTAGACTTTTATCCTGGTAAGCCAACGAAGGACGATTGCAAATTATGTTTTTGTGAATGTGAATGCAATATGTAATCCGCGTACTTGATTTTTCATTTTGCACGTGCTTTACTCGTTGGAAAGAGGAAATGATTACAATTTTTCGTGCAAACTTGCATTCTGCAGGTGTGATATGATAATGAGCCAGCTGTACTGATGCGAGAAGTCATGCAAATTGTGATAAACCTATTCACTTGCTATGTTACTTAGTTTTTATTGTGATTGTGAATATTACGTAGGTAAAAAATGTTGAAAGCATGAGTGGGAGTGCGTCATAAACGTACGTTTTGATTGCTTGTCCGTGACTCCAATTTGCACACCTGTGCACGTTGTATGCGCTTGGAAACGTTGTCGGTTGTCGTGATTTTGTTGAGTAATGCTGATACGCAGCGTGTTGACGAATGTTGTCGCGCTGAAGGTTTTAAACTCCGAATGCACTGTGTCCAAAATTGCACCGCCGTGATTTTAAAAAGTATTATATGATTATGACGTGGATTTGTATTAGATTTTAGATTTGTAAAATCAATAAATGCACTGTATTACATGCACCCTTTGCATGCGTTTGCACATAATATCATGCGTAGAGAAGCTTACAATCACTGTACTTGTACAGGCTGTCCTGCCGCCTAATATTTGACATTTCAGATCCATCCCATTGGATAAAATTTAGAGGTGAGACTTTTAATGAACAAGATAACTATTTCATTCTACTTTAATTAGGGAGTGACTGGCCAGCATAAGCATCAAGCACACCCGGCTCATTGGGCAGTTCATAATCTTGTCGCGTCAGCCCCAATGCCTCCGTACTCCAATGTGTCTCCCTCCTCTCATTCTCACCATCCCAACTTTCATGACCACCACCACTACACAACAGCCCATCATCATAATAATAATCATCACCAACAGGGTCACGGTCACGACTATCATTTCCGGATTCACAGGAATCGAGTTTACAGTTCCAACGCACCACCATGGGCAAGTCGACCTTTTGTGGCAACGTCATCCGTCACAAGCAGTTGATATAATTAACTTTACATTTTAGAATATTTAATGTACGACTATTTTTAAATATCAACAAAAGCCATGACTGACTGAGTCTTGAGTACCATACAAATTTTATAAAGGTATTATATATATTTTTCGATATTTTTGTGATGTATATTTTCAATCTTGTTCTTACGCTTGATAAATTTTAATATTTAATATTATATTACATACAAAGTACGCAGACTGCCTAGTCTCATACAAATTACTACTTCTAAAAGTCGTAGAAGCAAATGAAGAGATTGTATGTTATTACATGAGATATGGACAGAGCGAGCGGAATCATTCATTCCAACGTTGTCGATTACCTAAAAACGAGTTTTTGTTAATTTCGGTGGAGGAAATAAGCAGACAAGCGATTGACGCGTGAATGCATCCTGTCCAGACCCGACGAAATTAAAGCACCTGCTCTGGAATATATTATTTATTATTATTATTATAAGTTTGCATAACACTGCGAATTTCATTACATTTGCTACATACCATATAATACGAACGGTTTTCCTTGTCACTATCTACAGTTAATCATCATGTACACAATGAGTTCCAGACCTAACAAACGGGTTACAAGCGAAACCTCTGTCTGGAATATGACTATACTATAGATTATGGATGCATTTTGATCGCAGTTTTTGATCGTTTGGTTTCTGATGTTTCTCACTTTTTATGAGTAAAAATACCCATTGGCTATGAAATATTTGTCAAGTCATATGCACAACGTTGGTGTGAAAGAAGTCCTAGGGGGTTTCCAAATTCCAAGTATTGCTATCGTCAAACAAGCTTCATTGTTAATCGTTATATTTCCCTAAAATGATTCAACTTAGGTTGTGGGGTATGAAAATGCATATTTTCCGTTTGAGCAACAAGTAGTAATAATCCTTTTGATTTTGATAATAATGAGCAACTCTGCTGCGGTAAACCCATTGACAACTGCAGGCGTAAGCCTTTTATTTATCTTTCCATTGAACGTGGAAGTATAAAATACGTTTGAGTAGAAACCCAAATCCAACGCAATGTACGCTTAAGTTTAAGTAAATGACGCACCTGATTGCGACTTTGGGCCATAGTGGTGGCTCTGATGCTCTGAAACTACTAAACTTTAAAATATTTGCTGCTTCGGGCCGACTTTCTGCTGTTCTGATTCTTTGTTTCTAGTGATTTTATAATATTTCCTCCTCGTGGTATTTCATTTGAGTCAGAATGAAAGAATATTCTTATGAGACATTGCCGCATAATGAGGCAATATTTTATAATGTAATATAAAACAACAGAAGGCACTGGTGCATGTCAATCTCATCTCCAGTCTTGAACTAGAATAACAAAGAGTGTAGGCACAAATGGGTTAAACAAAATCACCTTCAAAACTAGATGCCTGAAACTAGTTTGGATTAGACTCGAGTTTGTGCTTCTTAACAAATCGTACAGCTACATATAGTTTGTTTCCGAATGGAGTGTTGTGAAACTCGCGTCTGAAGTTATATACTCAATTAAAAGTTTACTACAAAGATTGGATATTTTAACAACTACATTTTATTACCAGAAATGGCATTCTCTCCAGTTTACATAGTTGTTACGATTGTAAGCTGTTGCGTTCTAGAAGTATTTACCATCCATCCCAATCATGGTGATCAGCTAGGACGGCCAAACATCATATTCATCTTGGCAGACGATGCGGTACAACATTATAGCTCCTGGCGCTACATTGTTAAATTGTTATTGCCACAACTTGCCAACAAGAGGATGCAATATTGATTTTGGTTGTTTATAGGGTTGGAACGATTTCTCTTTTCATGGGTCAGCGCAGATTCCTACGCCCAATATTGATGCCTTGGCGTTAAGCGGAACAATTCTCAACAGCTATTACACGTCTCCATTATGCACACCGTAAGTTCTGTCACACTCTGAAACTCTGAATGACAAGTTGTGTAGTTTGATGAATAAACCAGAAATATATGAAACGAAATAAGCTAAGTGATTTGACAATTTATCAATATGCGGATTTGACAGAACAAGGGGAGCAATAATGACTGGGAAGCATCCCATACATTTAGGTATCGTCATATTGCTTGAATTGCATTAATTAGTATCCAAAATTTAGTTAATTGAATTAATACCTTAATAAAGTTAATTGTACGCAAAGGTCTACAGCATTATGTGGTTCGAGGAAGCTCAAGCGGTGGTTTGCCCTTGAAAGAAAAACTTTTACCAGCCTACTTAAAGGAATTTGGATACGCAACTCATCTGGTTGGAAAGTGGCATTTAGGCCACTCCAGAAAAGAGTACCTGCCTACGGAAAGGGGCTTTGGTAATTTATTGTCAATTCTTTGTGATTTAGATTTGTCAACTTGAACCGGCCTGTTTTGTAGATGCTAATCAAATTTTCTTGCAGATACGCACCTTGGGTACTGGTTAGGAAAGCAAGATTACTATACCCATATGACTATGGATGGTAAAGATGAAACAGGTAATTGGTGTTGGGGGTACGACTTCAGGAATAATACATTGTTGGAGAGGAATGCTTTTAGTAAATACAGGTAGAATTTATGAAAAA
>JAANSN010005599.1:0-12118 GCA_036850665.1 Dicranocentrus wangi
GCAGTTTATAGAAGTACCTAAAAGTACTGCTAGCAAGTGAGACCATAGCCCTTGGGAAAAAGTCGAGTTGGGTGGGATACAAGATGAATAGCAGATTTTTTTTCTGTGATGGGGGCATGTCTGCTCAAGAAGTGTTTACGCGTTGCGGTAATGATGACGATAATGTGGTGAACCTGGAATGGGGCCGTCCCTGTCGGGTTTCCGACAGGAGGGGGTAGTCTCTTCCACACCACCGTCGTCGTCAAGTCACAACAATTGAGAGAGTGTTATAAATGAGACAGGAACTTTAAGATGGGATCTCCTAACAAGTATATTATTATCCATATGGGATGTCTATTGTTCGTGAGGAGAGCCGCTGGTATCAAAGCGGCTTGACTTGACTGGAGCTCGTTTTAACAAGTAGAAAAAAAAGTCATTTGGAAAAAGCGGCTAGACAACTTTTGATCTTCTTATTACTCATACCCTTTTACCTCGTCCCCGTCATTTCCTAACACTCTTGTGTTACGAAATCCAGGAAAAAGCAGGGTGAAAGAAAGCAAGGTTGGACAAAAGACGTTTCCCATTTCATCTTTGTGAGTTCAGCTAATAAATCCAAGGGACGCAGCAGAATCACAGCCGAAATCCAAAGAGAACAAAAGGGCCCTTTTATGGATCACGTATAAGAGCCCGACACACACCTCAAGTTACTAATGAACTGCGTGAAAATACTTTTGGGATTAAGTAAAAAAGGCCACGTGTTTCCTTTGTTGTTTCCCTTGCTGAGAAAAGATGAAAATTGCAATTTCCAGCGGACGGAAAAACAATAAGAGAAGGAAAAAAACTTTTTAACCAAAAAAAAACCTGGAATATATATATACATTCTTGATTCTTCTCCTCGTTTTCTTATGTTTCGCCCCTCTCGGTTTCCTGGAAAGAGGAAAAATGAGCATCGAGTCTCTAAAGCCTTTTCCTCTCCATCCAAAAGCGAACCTGTCCAAATTGCTCATCCTGCTGATTTCGGTTGGTTCATCTCCGTCTTCAGTTTTCGGAAGTCTATCCGGGGCCGCCTGGAAATGAGCTGTTAGCCAGATGCCGCTCGCTCACTCCTCAAAAACATCGAACGACGACGACGACGAGAGCCCTTGAGGGGACGCCATTCAAGCCTCTCTCTCTCTCTGATGCGTTTACACATTGTCCAATGATGATCCGCGCTCGCTGAATTGAGTGTCGCATCTGTGTTTACATAAATATTCATTGAAATGTGCAGTGATGGGAAATTTCACAGTTTCGTAAAGAGATTAAAATTGAAGCGGTCTATATGCCCAGGGAGGACGAGGCGAGCGAGGATCCTCATTCATTTCCCCGCAAACAGCTTTCCCAAGCACACCGACACTTTTTGTTTGTGCACACACACCTCGACAATGTGGTCCACTATTCTGACATACAATGACTCATTCATTGTGTGTGTGTACACTCCTCCGGTGGAGAAAAGTCAGACGTGCGTTCGTTACTTCTGGCTGGGATATACTATAATGACGGAAGAGAGAGAGAGAGAGAGAGAGAGAGAGAGAGAGAGAGAGAGAGAGAGAAAAAGACTCGCGTTTGGAGCGGGGCCGGGGAATGAAGTGGTTTTCAGAGGGATGAATGGATCAACCTATATATTCCCAGGTATACGTACGTACGAACTACGCCTACAACAACCAACCACGCATAATGCCTTCCAGGTTTCGTTTTCACTGAAAATGCCTGTCTCTCTCTCTCTCTCCTTCTTTTCCCTGGTGGCAGCCAGACTGCCAAAATCACGCAACAACTCCGACACTCATCCCGTCTCTTCTGCCTCTTGCCATTTCACAGTTGTCCTTTCAAGTTGAAAGCGGAAGGGCTGAGCTCTGCGACCACACATCCGCACTCCATACCTTATCATTATCCATATCAGAATTGCTCCCTAAAATCCTGTCACTCTCTAAGCATGTTATTATTATGGGTGCACACGCTTTGATGGTTTGTGAGATTTTTCCTTTTGTGCGATGATATACCTACACTCCTCCGCTGCTGGAGTGTGCCAGTATGCATATGTGGGGTGGAGGATGTTGAAGTGCGAGTATTTTTTTTTGGTAAAGGTATTCCTTTTATCTTCGTGGAAAGAGGTTCACCCGGGCTCGTCGTCGTCGTCGTCGTAAACAAGTTTGTTTTGTCATATGTGGTGGTGGCGAGTGTCGTCGCCCCCTCGATCATGAGAGGTGACTTTTCTGACGGCGTGAGAGCAGCCTCCTCGGATGGTGTGGTGGTGGTGGGTGATATGTTTTCATAATTATAAAGTTTGGTTAACTGTCAACCAATGTGCAAAAGAGCAGCCAGCCAGCCGCTTCGTCACACACATTCCCCTTGTCGCCCTTTGTACACACCACCATTCCAATTTAATTTCAATCCAAGAGTGCTCCTCCATCATGTCCATTCCCGTTTAATCTCACGTCGCTCCAGAACAGGGAGTGATGAAAAAACCCTTTCGAGATTTCGAGATGCAGTACTCTCTCATGGTACGGTGGTACATCGTATAGGGAAATCGGTTTAAGGCTAGAAAAGACAGCCCAGAGCCAAAAAATTACCATTCAAATAAGGACCAGGTTTTATCTCAAAGATAGTCCGATATCTGGTCAAAAGCGACCTGGGCATACGATGCATGCAATATTCCAAGAAGTTGCCCTAACATATCCTGCTTGCTCTTGGCGACAAAATTATTGAAGGTCTTCCCACGAAGGTCCCTCTGCTCCGCTCCCCCACTGGTCCTCCCTCCTACCTCCTGCTCTGGTCTCCCACTGTTTTCCCCCACTGTCTCCTTCGCTTCGGTCGGACTCAATATTTCCACGTACGAAATCCCATTTCTAATCAATTCAAGTAGAATATATTTGAGAGAGCAAGTGCTGCAGCAGTGCAACCTCTTGTAGCAAATTATTTCAAAATTGCAATTGCCTGAGTGACCACGACCCCTTTTTTTCTGTCTACATCCGCCTTTCTCCCTGTAGCGAAAAATTAATTCCGGGATCCTTGGATTCTATTCACGTGTAGCAAGTAAACAAAAGAATCACAGCCAGTACTGCACTGACCGAAAACAAAATCTTCCAGCTGACAAACTCTCGTATCCATCACGCCGGAGTGCACACGCACACAAGACAACTTTGATTTGCTTTTTAATTAAAAATAAAACTTTCCGACTAAATCTGGGGTTTCATGAATTCCCAGAAAGAGGCTGGACGGGCGATCCAGTTTCTTGGAGAAATATACCTTCCTCTTCTTTTTTTAAAGCCAAGTATATATCCCAATAGCCGCACTTTCAGACGGCTTTTTTGACATAAAAACCTTTAGCTTGTTTTTTAATCATTCCTTCTCAGTCAGCCAGCAGTCTCAACTGCATGCTTACAGTCCCTTATGAAACATGGTGGGGAGACCAGTGTAGTTGAACCGGTCGGCATACAATGGTTGTCTATGCAAGAAAAGCTATGCTGACGGGGACCACTCCCAGATAACCATTGTATGCCGACTGGTCGAACTCCTCCGGTTTCCCAACCATGTTTCATAANTCACGAAAGTATCTCATTTCCCGGAAAAATTTAATTAAGTTCATGTGATAATTACAGTTACATAGAAGCACACAATTTGGGAGTGTATCGAGAAAAACATTAGCCAAAATTTAGTGCTCATCCGCTCGCCCATTCTCCATTGAATTCTCTTTCCCCCCCGAAAAAAAAAATCTGCTCTAATTCTCGGTTGCTCACAGTGCCACAAAAATATTGTTGGAAACTCTATAATTATTCGCTCACACGAACCCCACACGAGTTTTTTTTATGCATCTGCAAAACTTCAAAAATGAAAGTTGTAGTCAGTCAGTGTGGAAAAGCGCATCGTTACCAAAACCCGGACAAGTTTATGGCCATGATGATTATAGCGATGATGATGAACAAAAGTGGCAGATAATATAAATACATATCTTCACGAATTCCCGTTCAACTCCCCCGTTTCCCCTTCTCTTATGCTCTATTTTTCTCTCGAAAAAAAAAATGCACAAAAACAGTGAGGATTTTTTTTTCCAGCTAGTATAAAGTGTTATGAAGAATGTTGCGAAACTGAGAGAGAGGGAAAACAAAGTTTATTTTTGTAGTTATTTCTTTTTTTCCTTTCCTTCTTATCTCTCAACTTTTTATTTCCATTTTTCTGTCCAAATGACATAAGCAAACTGTTTGCATTGTCTTTTTTGCAAATAATAATAAGTATGGTAAAATAAATAAATAATGCATGTGCAATTTTTAAGAAACTTTTATTTTTTTGCCAAGACCTAATACTTATTTTTGAAGTTGTTCATGAAGTGGAAGACTGCACCAGACAATTTTTGCGAGTAACTAGGTCGAGCGTTATTAGCAACAAGGATGTTTTTTAGCCATTGCCATTTCATCCGTCGCGTTGTTCCCCTTTCATTTCTTTTGTTACACAATGCACGACGAGGCGCAGGGAATGGTCACATCTTGTGAAAATACTTAATAATCATGTTTTTAAGATTTTAAGTTCAGATATTGTCAAGACTGTTCAGTTAAGAAAAAATGTGTTAATATGGTACTAGTTCGTTCGTTGATGGTCATGATGAGGATGCGTTTTGGTCAGGTTGCGGATAGTTTTGGCTTCCGCTAGTTCTTTTCTTTTTTTTTGCTTTCACAACAACATTCTGTTAATACGCACCGTATGCAACAGAAGGATGCTTGCTGCACGTGTACCCACTCACTCAGCCAGTATTTATTACTCCGTTTTTCTCCGAAAATACGAAATTACAAACAACCTGTCTCGAGGAGCCACTACTGCTAACATTCCTAAATAAATTTTTGGGGAACGAAGAACGCTCATGTAGAGACTAGGCAATTTGTTGACAACTCGGAGTCCACTTGGTATAAAAAAATAGCCGTATTTCACCCAGGCTCCCTTCGCGAGGAATAGGAGGAACTTGTGTATTAAGTAGGTTGTTTTTTTGGAGAGCATATAAACCAAGCAAGACGGGAAACAGGAACCATTGAGGGACCCAAGGAGCAAGATAAGATTGACAAAAGTAAGTGAATGAGTGAGTATTTAGTAGAATGGGACTTTTTAATAGGAAAACTAAAAGTTGCTTTGGAGACTATAAGGACCTTGGAGTTAGTTTATAAGCCCAAGTTAAAACTGTCGCAGGGCCGTCGTCGTGATCCTCCACGCGCTCCTCGTTCCTCTTCCACAGCCATTTATTGATGCTCCTCCAAACCTCTTCTATGCATTATAATAGGTTTATATAGTAGGCATGTACCTCGCTGGACCAGTAAATGGCACGAGAAGGATGAGGACCTTCTTGAGAAAGTAGCATCTTGAGAGTAATTAATCTTAATCTCCTTCCAAGTGGGAGACTTGTTCTTTTAGCTACTTTCCCCCTCCTTTCTGGGAAAGGAGGAAACTTTTCGGAAATTTTTGAGATAGCCCCTTTAGCCGCTCTCTCCATATACCGTTAAAGGTGGCCACTTTATGGGGAGCATAATAGTCTTAAAAATATTCTATTGTAGGCCTCACCAACATCAACCTCCTCTTCTTCTCCTCCTCATCTTACCTCATCTCCAAAAACTGTTGAAACAAAAGTGGAGCGTGTGTGTGTGTGTGTGTGTGTGTGGGAAGTGGGAGCCATGGAGCCTCTCTCTCTCTCTCGAGATATCTATATACTTTTTGGATCCGCACACCGGCACACTTTTTCTTTTCTCCCCGAAAAAAAGTCTTAAGACTTGGGCTGCTGCCGAATTAAAGGAGCATTTTACAAAATCATCACTATGTATTAATTAAACTGAGAGTCTGTTCGAGCACACTGGCTACTCAAGTGGTGGTGGTATAGATACGACAAGTTGGGGGAGCTGGTTCACAGGGTGTGCAGAAAGTTGGTATTCTTAGCGGCTTATGTGATTCCATTGTTTTCTCTGGTAAAAAGGGATGCACCATCACCACCACCACCGTCTAATTTAAGGCGAGAGTCTACAAGCATAGGGCATTTTATTATTATACGCCAATGCCAATGTCTAAAGTGGGGCTACCTCTCGGAAAAGTTGTAATACCCGTTTCCCGTGACTCATCATGAGGAATCTCGAGTCGTCGGCTAAAGGAAAACTCACACTCCATCTTTTTCAGAGAGGGTTTTTACGTCTTTTCTTCTCAGTATTTACGATAATATCTTACGGCTATTGACTTTAGGGTTCAGAGGGATGGCGTAAATTTCAAGCTCATTTCCTCCCACCGTAAACTGCGTTAGTTGGGAAAAAATGCGCAACGGGCCAGCAGCTCGGGAAAAAAAAGTCTGTCAGTAGTAGTAATCTGATTCTGTTTATTCTATAAGCTTATTTTAGAACAGGCTTATTTTGTTGCAAACTTTTTTTTTGCTTTGTTCCTGATTCCCAGTCACTTGGGTGCTACTGCTTTGATTAGGAATTTTGGGAGCATGACGCAAAAATAGATACTTATGGTAGAAACACTAAAAAGAAATCGCAATATTAAATTGCTTCTTAGTAACACTAACTACAAAAACTAAAGTGAGAAAAAATGTTGCAAAAAAACTTTGATTTGCTCTTGACTTGCAGTGCAAAGCATGAAACGTGAACACAAGGCTGCCAGAACATTGGGAATTATCATGGGAGTATTCATTTTATGCTGGCTTCCATTTTTTACCTGGTATTTGGTAACATCCCTTTGTGGTCATCAAGAATGCCCCACTCCAGACTGGGTGGTAAGTAAAAAAAACTGACGATCCTGACCCCTACCATTTCCATTAAATTTTTATATGTTCTCCACACAATGTTTCCAAATTACTAGTAAAAGGAATGTGATGGGGCTAAGGCTTTTGTTTTTATTATATATTCACTTCCAATGAGCGTCGTCGCACACGACACACGAGAGAAAACCAAAAGGGAACAAAATTAGCTATTTGAAAAACATCCCCACCCCGGATTTCTTTATTTTGATTAAATAGGGTTCGAATAATAAATGCTAAAAAAATCTCTTTCAGAAGCTTCTTCCCTTACAAAAAAAAATAAAACTTTCCGCTTCCCCAAACAAAAAGATTGAAACACAGAACACAGTTTCCTTCTTTGGCAAAGCGTTTCACAATAATATTTTGAAGCTGAAGCCTGAAAATCCGGGGAAACTCTTTTAAAAACATGAACCCTGTTCCGGCGGCGGGTCCCAAGTTCTGAGACTTCTTAAAATGCTAAAGATTTAAGAAAATGTTTGAGCCGTGTAGTAAAAATCACGTGATGAATGAAAGTCCACCAGAAGTCCCCCTTTTATACAAAAAGTCAACACATGTAAAAAAAACAACTATTTTTCTCGAGTTTTCACGCAAACATGCATTCAAAGGTGAAAAATCCCAAGAAAAACTTCACCCGCCGTCGCCGTCGCCGCCATCACCACCACACGGGATTCAAGAATGAAGTTGGAATGTGGAACTACTTTCACTTTCAACTTCACGAAATACTTTTTTTTTCTCCTCCCTTTCACGCTAATGTTTTCTCTGTCTCCCCAATGAAACGTAAACTTTCTCTGGATTTAATGACTCTTTTAAACTTTTTCCTCCCTGTACATCTTTTTTTCTTCTTCTGTATGTATACTTTCAGGTGGTGGTTGTATTTTGGATTGGCTACTTCAACTCATCACTAAACCCAATCATTTATGCATACTTCAATCGAGATTTTCGCGAAGCTTTTAAAAGCGTACTGAATAAAGTTTTTTGCTACAAGTGTAAACAGTTCAGCAATAATGATTACGGCCAACAGTCCCACTTGCCATCGGGACATCAGCACTCAATCCGCCATTCCAATCAGCAGCAGCTCCAACAACCCAACCAACATCAGTCTCAGCAGTCATCATCACCGCCCATGCCGATGGAGTCGTCGATGACTCAGGAAAATATCATCACGAGTAGTATTGACACCATGTAAAAAAAACAATCCAATCAAAAAAAACTGTTTTTGTTGCCAAAAACTAATACAAAAAAAATGTTACGTGATAAAAAAGCATAGACGCATATAAATACGACACAAAACAAAATAATCTGCACACAGTTCAACTTTTACTAGTGATCCACCCAGGAAGATGAGTTACACACACGCACTGTATATATGATGACTTTACTAGAAACAAAAAAAAATATGGACAGTGTTCGTTCCCAATTTGTTTTCTCTGTGAAATACACACCACCGGAACTAAAAAGAATGAAAAAACGAAGCGAATCCGTCTACAAAAAAACATTTGGACTGTTGCACATATATACAATTCTCATATACTTGCACAAAGTAATACAATCAGAGCGCTCCAGAGAGGAAACTGTCATCTAACAAAGTATTCGATGATAACAAAAAAAAACTTGTTCATAATGTAAATAGATAAAAGTGAAATATTATATGAGGGGTTTGTGTAGCCTAATGAGTGGTCTGCGGTTGCCATTGACTACCACCACCATTAGAGTAAAACCGGCGTTTAGATTTAGATAGCACACATAATCAAACTGTACAGATTTTTAGAGGAAAATCAAATCTAAAAAAGCCACTCAGGAAGGGCTTCTTCCACCTGGGAACACAGTCGCCAAGCAAGGGGAGGAAATCAGATTTTAAACCTCATGATGGCAATCCAACGGGGTAACGTATAACGGTGTACATATATAAACTGCATGAAGAAGAAGAAAAAAACTCGAAACTGGTAAAACAACTTGCCACCTATAGAAATTCTTTTTAAAAATGTACTAATCAGGAAATTTGTAAATTAAGCTAAGTAACTTGATAAAGGAATCTAGAATGTATACGTGTAAATTAGGGGATTTAGTGGATTCATCAGATTTTTGGACGAAACAAGGAGCGTCTTGTTCGTACCGTGTATTCCTCCAAAAAGCATAAAGATTCAACGTCTTTTGATTTTTTTTTCTCCATAGCAGACTAGAAAGAAACGTTCGTTCGTTTCACTTTACTTTCTCCTTGGAACCGAGGACGAATCACTTCCTGTATTAGTCTCATAGGCGTATAATTCCTCAAGACTTGAAAATAGGATTATTATAGGACTCAAGACTCATGATATGGAATATGGAAGGACGTTATATGAAAATTGCTACCGCAGTGAGAAAGCTACTGGAATCAATATGCTGGCTGAGATATATAAAAATGTATAGTAATAATTTTAGGATACATTAAAACGTACACGTTGTAGAACAACAGGACACAATATTATACAACCTTCAAAAAAGAAGTAAAATTATTGATTTTGGGTTTGAGCTTTTGGTTATAAATCTTTTCCACAGTATTGTACAGATTGGGCGTACAGATGGGGTAAACCCTGTTTTAAAGGATAGATTTTAAATAGAAAACAAAACTCGAAAATGGAAAAACTAAAAAAAATTAAGTAGTTAGAGTAGACAAAAGCAGGTGAACCCGTAGCATGCCCTGTGTGCAAAATACTTACAGGATTGCATTTGAAACAAGAAAAAAAACGATGCTCGATAAGTAATTATCTGTACGTTGTTGTAAACGTGCTTTTAAAAATATATGTAGCTTATCAAACTCTACAATGTTTCCATGAGCTTTTTTTTAAATCAATAACACTAAATGTATGCGACTAGAATAAACTGACAACGTGTTTTCCGGTGAAAATAATAAGATACCTCCATGATGATGTGAAAAAAGTGTTTAATTGTATATACCAACTCGGATTGCTGCTGCTGTCATTTTCGGTGCCATTCTGTAGCAAACTTGTTTCCCTCAGCCGTTCCCTTGTTGTTGTTAACTGTATTGTGTGTGGTATAAATGCAAGGCGTAGTAAAGTTTGAGAGAACATTTCTATTGACTTTTGAAAGCATCCCCCAAAACATTTATATACGCTCTTTGTAACCTTTCACTCTTTTGTTTCTTGCTAAAGAAAACTTTACTTGTGTGTGCATCTTTTCCTTGAGAAAAAGTAAACTACAACTGCGTTTCATGCTGACATCATGTGACGCATAATATATATCGTAAAAGAAGTCCTCGCAGAATCCTAAACTTGGGCAACCCTTTCGTATAGTTTATCCAATCGGTGTGTTTTTTAAAAAAAATAGAGCGTAAGTAAGTAAACCATGTAATGTGTCCGTTTTAGGAGTTATTAGGTGTGTAGCCGTTAACTAAAACTGTTCATTTCTATTTTTACAAGGGAAAAAAATGTCCAATATTGAGAGAAAGTTTGGTAGTATTCTCAAAGCTTCTCTTACAATTACAAAAAAGCCATTGTGGGAAAAGTTTCTCTTTGATTGGCGGCGTGACATCATCTTCCCATGTAAAAAATGTTAGAAGAATTAACAAGGGTAGTAGTAGTAGTAGCTAGACGGAGATGTAGAAATGGTAGAGTATTATATACTTGTATAGAAACAGTATTTAAACGTATACAATTTTTTCGCAGGTGAATGAATGTAGATAGATAGAGCAATAGACAATCAAAAAACCAAACCTCAGCGACAATTAATACACACATATTATTGAATCCATTATTATGAACAAAATTATTATTCTCTTAGAGAAAAATGGAACTGCTAACGATTATAGACAGAAATATTACAGGTATACTTTTAAAATATACATATATACACATATATATATAAATATATTATTATTGTATATGGTGGTAAGTAAATAAAAAACTTGTCAAAAAATTTGTCATATTTTCCACGTCCAAAATTCGTGTGAAAGGTTCACGTTGAATGAATACCGAATTTTTGTGTATTCCCTGGAGACAGCGAGAGAGAGAGAAAAACAAAAAGAGTTTAAAACAGTATCTCTATTATTATCATTATTATTATTACAAGTTAAGCTATATACAAAGTTGATTTACAAAGAAGAGTTACACGTTGTTACGTTAGGAAAATAGAGACGCTTTATATTTCCCATGGTATGGTTTTCGAAAGTTTAAAGGTGCAGAGTTGGATGAGAGTGGATGTGATGTGATGGTTCACGTGAAACGGGGGCTAGTGTGTAAGGAGTGTTAAATTTAATATGCTTGTCTGGGACAATAACCAAAAATGATATTCCTCTCCAAAAATGCCAAGCTATATCGTGTTGTTGACTCTGTAAAACAAAGAAGTAGCGTTTCTTTCTAATTTTTGTCAAAGAACTCAACGAATTTGTTTGTTTGTTCAAAGTGTTGTTGATGTTGCAAACGTGTTTTAAATGTGAAGTTATACATATTATATATATGCATTTCCTTTTTTGCTGTTATATATGTTATACAAAATATGATGTACAGATTGAAATTTGTTATATGTCGTGTGATCATGATTAAAATGCTTCAGTAAAAGCGAGAACACAAAAAATACTATAAATCTTTCAGAGCATTTCATTATATGACATTTTATTTGGTTTTTTCCATCGTTTCTGACTTGAATCATCATCATCGTCATTAAACATGAGCGACACATACAAAAAAATTAACAATTAACTGTCAATTTTCATTTTAAGCTTAAATGTTTATAAATTTTGGTACATTTCTTGTTTCCTGTACAAAATGACTTTTATTTGTTCATTTATGTACGTCGTTGCAAATGACATATCAAATATATACACACAGTAGTAGTACGCGCAGTATATATTATCATATTATGCTTACTATATTATTATTACAATACAATTAGAGGCGACAAACATTGGCCTAAAATTTTGCATGGTGACTCCCATTCTCCACACACACACACACACGACTTTCTTCCCCTTTAGTCTATTCTCTTTAGAATTCCCTCAAGGTCTAGAAAAAGTTACATAATATTCAGTTGTACGAACGATTTGCTGATTTGGCAAATATTTTTGGACAGTTTTGACAAGCTAGCGGGTTTATAACACTGGGAATAATAATACGGTCAGTGAGAAGTACAACCCAAGAAATTTCAATTTGACAAGAAGAGTAGCCTGCTTAGAAAGCGAAAATCGGTTGCGAGATATAATAAGCGAGACTCGCTTATTATCGCGAGCTCGGGGGTGCAAAAAATGCTGGAGCACGGGAGCGCCGCTCCAGGGATTTTTGAAAATCCCTGAATCCCTGGGAGCAAGCTGGATCAGGGATTTTATGCTGATCCCTGCTAAATTTTCAGGGA
>JAANSN010005600.1:0-12117 GCA_036850665.1 Dicranocentrus wangi
AGAAGACAACGAGAAATTGAATTGAATTGAATCGCTTATTGTTTCAACGTCGACGGACGACGACAGTACACACCGTCGACGGCAGTGTTGGTTGGACATTGTATGCTTATGCTATCTGCCAGTTATATTAACAGGTAGGTATAGTACTGTACCAGCCAACAAATCAATTTCGTCTAGACGAAACCAGATCCCATTAATTCTTTACCCCTTAATCAGTGAGTCTATTGCGCAGTTGTGGATTTTTTTAAATATTCAAATGACATGAATACACACCGCCTTGGAATCTAATGTGGTGGATTCCATTTCTCTAAAATTCTGTTATTGTGGTAATCCAGTTCCCAAACCACTTCGAATCCTCTCATTTTCATTGTCAAATTTATATTGCGAACTTACTGTCAAAATGTTTTCATGCAAAGTGCTTCAAACAGTCTTAATCAGTCAGACACGTACCTGTAACTCTATTCAGTTTCCTGATATAATTGTTTTTATAGAGATATAGAGATATACTCTAGCGTGTTTCGTTATACTTTGTGTGTAGACATTGGAGTGCCCAGACACAAAAGTTTGATAGAAAGTGCATACCACTCTACTACTCTGTAGAATTGATGTTATTTACAACTTGCAACAGTGCAATCCTGTCAAAAAATATAATATACTAGCTCAAATGTTCCCCTTCATTCCAGGACACTCAACTTAAAAGCTCAAATAATTTTATAACGTATAATTCAATCTGCATGCAACGTTTGCGTCACAAGAAACTAGTCAAATCTAAAAACTGGGTATATACCATATCTGTCAATTTCCGCACTTGGCTCTCACTGAAAACACTGGCCTTTGCTGCAACGCCAATCTGAATACAACCCTTGTAGCTGAATATAGAGAATCCGACGCCTTTCAAATAAAAAACGACAATAAAAATAGGTAGTTAATAATGTTGATAGGTAGTATAGTTTCGTTTGCACCACATAGTCTTACCGATGGCGCTTTGTGGGTATGCCACACTCATGGAAAAGTCTTTGCAAGGCACTCCTCCCACACTGAATCCTTCCTCTTCCCCGGCCACATTGGTGAACCCAGTGGGAACACATCTCAATGGGGCTAGTAACGACCTGATGGTCAATGACGGCCAGGCGGACAAAAGGAACGCCATGATATCCATCTGCCGGGGAACTTCACTAGTCCGGAGGTGGAGGTACTGCTTTTGACACTGTTGAAGGCACTGAAGAGAACAATCCGCATCCGTGGGAATTACAGGCAATCCAATGAGCCTAATCGTGAATGGCAGTATAAATTATATGCTTAATCGTGACATAATGACAGCGTAGGTTTAAAAAAATTCTGTGTGTAGACCTTACAAATGGTTTTTTAGCGTTTGCGGATGTTCCTCTTTTGGTAAAGTGCAATACACCGGCAGGTTTCCAGTCCATGACGTTCCTCCACAACCGCCCGTGAATTTCTGAATGGCACCCGTAATTATTGACATTAGTACCGCGGAAGGTTGAACTTTGTGTTGAACCGCTACCTTCTTGATTTTCCACAAAGGGACTTTTTGCGACATCCCAAAAACAAAAGGGGAATAGTCTGCGTTGTAGTTTTGCACTCTCCACGGGTGTCCTAATGTCTGAAGTTCATACGCATAAAGTAATACATTTACCCTAACTAGGTTATAGGGGAGCAGAATGAAAAACAAAAGATGATCCCAGAAACGCTTCTTCGGTCCCTGTCGTGCCGTTGCCGTTTTCAAATCCTTTTGTCCTAAGCATTCTACCAACAGTTTGACAATAGATTTCCCATCCCCCATGGAGTGATGCATGCGGAAAACCAATAAGCAATTTTCAGCAGAAACCGTTCCACATTTTAACAAAATCACTTGCCACGGACTTTGGTTTTCTGGATAGGTCTGATTCAGCATTTGTTGGTGTACCTGTTCTAAGCTTGGGAGCTGGTCTCTTGACGTCCATTTTATGTCTTCACGGATATGGTTTTCTATTTTGAAATTAGGATCCTCTCGCCAGAATCTGTACCCCATGAAATCCACCTGATACTGCTCCAACTGAGAGTACCGCTTTCCTGTTGGTATTCTAGCTTGCAAGACATTTCGGCGGAAAATATCCCTGACATTTTGTATTGTCACGTGGTTGTCCAACTCTAAAACTGAAACGATGGAGCAGTTGGAAGGGTTGTTGCAAAAGTCGTCAAACAGCAGTGTGGACATGTGGTCCAAAATTTTTCCAAAGTCCTTCCGGAACAGGGCCACGTAAATGATTAGCAGCCGTCTGTACACGTAGCATGGTATCCAGCTAAGGATTTGCGTAATGGTAAAAACAATGATGCATATTGTCGTCAATAGATTTGGGCTTGGCGAAATGCTATTTTTATTGTGCACTTTCATGTTTAGTCGTTTGAATTAGTATTATACAGTGGAGTACTTCAAGTTCCAGTCTAAAATAAAATGAAATTATTGTGGCTAAAATGTAAATTGGAGAAATCTCATTATTTGGTATTATGTAGTACCTCTGAGGCAGGATGCACAACGACGTTTACGCTGGGAAATATTTTTTGTTATCACCAGTTGCATCTCATGCTCACAAATTGCTTCGCAACATCAGGTTTTGATTGCACAAAGTTCATTTTTAATATCATTATCTGCAGTTACTGCTGCCGTAGTTGAACCCTCTCGGTATGCCACGAATGCGCTAATGAGAATTCCCGATGACGCAAGATTTTAATTAGCATCTAGCTCCATTTATGAGCATATCAGAACAAATGGAATGGAATGGAGATAATGGAAACGGAATTTGTAGTTTAGAAAGAACATGAATTCTCATTTTTCTTTATAATTCAGAGCATTGAGCATGAGTATAAGAAATAGCAAAGATTCAAGCTACCGATAATAACATCTCAGCCAGTTTATTAAAACACAAAAGGCACCAGACGATACTTCACTTTAGAGCAGTACAGTTCCCATCCGTTCCCATACTTCTCTTTGCACATTTTCTCGTCCCGAAACACCCGATGTGTTAAGAGTCCGGTGAGGAAGATGAAATATATGAAAGGCCAAACGCCAAATTGAAATCCTCCAACGCCACACCAAATCCCGGTGGCGCATAGCTCAAACGTGTAATTGATTTTGCGAGCGATACCCCACCATCCAGTAATCAGCAATTGGGACTCGGCTAATTTGCCATCTGAAGTTATAGATGACACCCTGACTGACTCGGCGTTGTGTCCCCATATCTAGGATAATTGTTATGAAAAAATCCATTTAAGAAATGGACTACTCCTTCACGAAACAAAACATAATTTGCTGGGATTTGATTATACCTGCACGAATTTCCCTTCAGAGATGCTCCTTCTAAAAAGCTTCTTTTGCCGTAAAACATCATAATTTAGCCAAACAAAAGCCACTCCAAAAGCGAGCAACGCAATAGCGCTGGGAAATGAGATGCCAGGTCTGTGCAATACGAAATAGCATGAGGAAAATGTATAAAACGCTGGAATCCACACCAAGCTTCCCCAGCACAGGTAATAGCCAGCGTGATCCTTGGTCATGTCTATCATTGTAAAATACGTTGTTTCCAAACGGAAGGTTTTGTAAATGTAAATCGTCTGTAGGGATACATTCACAAAGTGGCCGAAATCAAAACCGTGCATTTTCCATCCAGCAACTAGAAAAGTGAGGATGAGCAACTGCCACATGAGCATTCCGAGTCGAACCCCGGTCCACTGTTTGACGTCTACTCCTAACAGGCGTGGGTGCAATTCTATGCCTTGAAAAAACTGAAAGGTGACAGGATATTTGTCATTCTGGTTCCGCTCATTTTGCAGTTTACCACGGGAGAATAAGTACACGCAGAAAGACAAAGCGGTCACATTCAACGCTCCTAGGATAGGTCCCATGTTTTCAAAAATGGTAACCGTGATTTGAGGATCCAGACAAACCAGGAAAATAAAAGCGAGGAGAGAGGAAAAGTAGTAAAATTCTCCGTTTCTCTGAAAAAATGCATACATTTTTATTTTTAGGGGAAGGTGGCAAGGTCATAATTATATTCACTCATATTGTGTGTGTACTACCTTGTACACTGGAGAGTTTCCACTTGACGTGGTTGGTCCGTGGTAGTCCGAGGACAATAGTAACCCAAGGATTGACCATGTAAGCAAGAGTCCTACGCATTTCCACGCAAAAATGTTGCCAAAAAAGTGATGAATGTGGAAGGGGTTTTCCGGGTTACTAAGTTGGGTAAGAAAAGGAGGCGCAGCACATGTCACAATAATTATAGCGAGTGGAATAGCACCGTACTGGAAAACGTAAGGAAGTTTACTGAAATCCATTTCTTACTGTATTAAACGATTGCTCTAACAGTAGCTCTGGGATAATGCGAATTCAAAACTCGTTCAAAGGTTTATGAATATAAAATGAAAAATACATGGATGGAAAATATGTGCAGCCACATAGTCCGCATATATATAGTCTATCCCCTTGTGTGCAGCAGGATTTCAGTTTTGGTTTTATGCATGGATTTGTATAGTGCATGTACACGTTACCATAATATAATATTGTAGCCAGGTTCACACACAAACAAATTCTCAGAGTATCCGCTCCTGCTCATAAACATTTATTCATTATCATCAGATAAAATCTAGTACACCTCTGTATTTTATCATCGCCTTATAAAAATGAAAAATTGCGAAGTTGGTAAAACTTGAAGTTGATTTTTGTAAACAAATTTCCCAAAATCCCCGTCTTTCGTACGTGAATAAAGTCATATTTAGTTTTAAAAATTTATTTACACGAGTGGAATTTTTACACATTAGAGATTGTGATCAGTTTTAAATGGCGTACTGAGTTTCCATACGAAATTACTAGAAAAAACTTTACGAAGCACATAACAATGCTTGGAGTATTCCAATAAACAAGAGAACACTGTTGAACCGATGTATGCATCCTTTGCAAATGCCCATGCCTTGGTAACTCGGATGTCTAATGCATTGCACTCCCGGTTGGCAGACTACATATCCACCCCCCTGCGACGGAATCCCCATAAGACCCTTGATAACCTTCGTGGCCAGTTCCTTTGTTGGGGAGGTTGTCGTTGTCATTTCGTACGCACCGAAAGGAGTCTGTCCAGGTGGAATATTAGATGACTGGGAGCGCCCTGGGTACGGACCTGTGACATGACATCCGGATCCAATCACTGACACGCATCGCTTCCACTCTGGGTGCCAGACAGTGTTCAACGGCAGGTTGCCTGGGGAAAGGGTCCACCGGGTGGGACAGGAGCACCTACCCTGTATGCAGTACAAAACGGTGTTTGCCGTGTCACAAGAAAGCAATGGTTCCAGACAGTAATCCCCGGAAATTGACTTTGAATTTGATGACGAGGAACCAGGTAGGTTTGAGTTATAGTGTGGATTATTTTGGGGAGGGTAACCGCCTCCATAGTATTGCGATGCATCTTGAAAGCTTGACGTAGTCAGACCTGGATACGCTGAGCCTGAGCCTGGGCTGTACGAAGCTGGTGGGGACCTCGCATTGGGGTATGGAGGAAGGTCGCCGCCGTAATGACCATGTGACGGAGTGTTATATATATTTCTCGGATTTCCCATGATCTCGTCCGGAACTGGTCCGTTGTTAAAAGTGGGTGACATCCCTCCAGGACTTCCTGCTCCCTGGTAAGAAATCCATTGTCCGAATGTACCGGATTGTATAAGGAAAATACTAAGGAATATCAGGCAGGGTAAGATTTTAGTTGAGAAATCCATTATTTCCAAAAATCCACTGAAAACGTTGTGCACCACTTGGATGTATAGTTTTTAATGAAACTGTATCTAACTCAGTCTCCGGACACCCTGGATTTGGTTTGACGATGACTTTTTTTTACGTAAACGGTAAACGTAATTAGTGGGTTGTGCTAAAAGCTTCAAATCCTACGCAAGGCATTACTTCATTCATTCCCTTTTTAGCTGCTATCTTACATCCGAAACTCATTAAGATAACCCAAAATCAGTACGTAGTATATCATAGGAATATTGGTTCGCTGCTCATGTTACCTAATAACAGCTTGTGTCACTATGTGTCATAGTCTGGCTGTATGTGGCATACAGTACAAAGTGATTGTGATTAGTAAGCATTTACACTTCGTAAATACCTAACACCCGGAAGCCCATGCAATGTTGCAATGAGATACAGGTGATGAGGTGACACTGATCATGCACTGAAATATCTTGCTTGCGTCGCAACACATTTAAACTCAAGCAAGTAATTCTGAAATCTTTAAACTTTTAACCAGACTACCTAAGCCACTAAACCAACGGTTGCCAACCCAAGCCAAAAGGCACACCTTTCGCTTCGTGCAAGTTGCCTTTATTAATCACCGAATATGCATTTCAAATTTGCAATTTTGATAAAAACACGTCACATGGTTGTTGCTTATTTTAGCTACCTATACCTATACTGATTGACACGTGAAACATAATATATATTGTACCTATGTTTGAGTTGGTCCAGCTTCTTTATTAATAGCTTAACAAACAATACAGTTCGGAGAGTGAGAGGTTTGTTTGGAATAGACGCGAAGGTGTAATGAAAATTATGTAATATTATGCTGGTAAATAATTTGAACCATAAAAGTTGCAATGTAAATGTGTAAAAATTGCTTACATTCCTGCCGCATGTGCTTATGGGCAATTGATCCTTGACTAATAGAGTTAGATGTCCCATTGTGTCTCAAGTTAAGTTAAAATAATATACCTAGGTATTTTACTCAAACAACTCCACCTAAGAGTTTACTATCAACTATTTAACCAGTCAAGTTCACAATTGACAATTCTCTTAATTTTAAAAGTTTAGCCTGGCGGATGAATGTTAAATTTGTGATATTTGTTATACGCCCACCGGAAATCAGTTAAGAGTTACATATTATTATTTTATGATCGATGAGTATATCTACAGCAAGTATATAAGTATATAGTAGTGCAATAATGCAGACGCTCTCTTGGATCCCGTTGTTGCCGAATGCAGACAATTTCTTCATCATTACATTTCCTCCACTGATAAAAAGGATTGGGTTGGGTTGGTTTTATTTACAACACAACATGCTACATAATGGACTCCCTGGAAATCTAAACTCACATTTAGGGATAAGCCATGCTGCTTGCTTTGGTGTCACAATTTCTTCAGAAAAGTACACATGCAAGTTTTAATCTAGAAAGTCGTTTGCAAATTCTGTCAGAGAATTAATGCATGCAATGCAGTCATGCAATTTGCATTGATACAGTAAGTGACTACCTGGTTAGTATCACAGAGCAGGTTAGGCTATGAAATGCGTAGAGGTGTCCATTCGAGTATTACAAGGACAATACTTATTGGGAAAAAATTCATAAAATTCAAAGTTGACAATCACACTTAATTTTTCGAAGCATAACCTTGAAATTGCTAGTTACTTACTGTGAATAGCATGTTGGCAAAACTTGATAATACTTGGGAATTTCGTCTACAAAAATGGTGTCATAAGATCCATAAGATAATGAAAACGTTTTATTTTTATTGATTGGATTGGTCATGGTCACTACACTTGGCTATTCTCTAGTAATCACAGTTAAATACTTGCTTTAGCAGAACCGTAAAGTATTATTTCCCCACCCTTTCGGATTGTGTAAAGTAATCACATTGTGATAAATAGGCATGTACGTAGAGGACCCATTAGCGCTGATAACAATCTTTTCAAGTGGCTCATACATAGGTAGTAATATTGCTCTTGGTTTATGGTTCAATATTATTCAACCTGGGCTATATCCCCTATAAATGATGCCTCTGCACACCCATTACGATACCGGAAAATTAGTATTGTGACGGTGTTGTGTTACGTCATTAGGCTGGGCTAATTCGTTTTGAAGTCTAATATTGAAATCGGACTTGAATTTTCAATTTAAAATATCTATCAATTTTGAATCCAATCGCTAAAATCGATGTCAGGAAAGCAACTGGTTTTCTTACGAATTTGGACTGCCTACATTTCAAGGCCCAAAGATAAACACTAAACATTTGCAGCATGTCACGATGCAAAGGATAGCATGTTCGTGTTTTAATTACTTTCATAAAACACTAGACACGCCAGTAATTATCTTTTAATATTACATATCAAGCAATGTTTTATAGATTATATGCCCCACGTGATAATCAAAGCATATTAAAACTACTTTTAAGTAATGAATTAATTTAACCAACAGGATTCATTCTACAAAGATGTTCTCAACCTCATCCTAAAATAAAATAAGTTCCAAGTCGTGAAAAGGTCTACCTTTCGTTTCCTGCAATTTAACATGACTAAATCAGCTAATAATATGTTCTTTACGGTTCTTAATTATATGTATTACACATTCTATCTCCATTACAAATTCTATAAGGGCACAAACGGAGTACTCCAAATTCATTCCAGGAACCGATGTATCAAGGTAATCCGACCTGTAAAAATACACAATTCATCTATATTTTTAAAAACACAGCACAGCCAGCACAAATTAAAGGGTCAATTTTGATTCGCAGATTTTCATGTGGCTCCTCTTCCTAGTCGTACAACTCCATTTTCAGCCATTCAAAATCTACTTCTGGATGAATGTTGCTAAATTCAATCGTCAAAATCTGATGGCATATTTTACTGTATTTTGTCATATATTCTACTCAATTTACTATCTAGTCCTGTCATACAAAATTTTCTGGAAAGGGGATTTGGTACTAAAATTTGTGAGAACGGTAACAAAACATCAGCTCAAATACCCCGTTTTATTAGGGAGAGTTTTGAGAATAATGCTGTCCCCAAAGGTCCTAATTTTTCAATTATTAGTCTCGTCTGGAATGTGTGTTATAAGTGGAGTTGTGTCTGTTCCTGGACCTCCATTCGATTTTAACAAGTTTGTGCTGTACGCACATAGCGTGCTATTTCTGCCCGGATATGGGAATTACGACTTGACTTCAAAAATTTGTTTGTGTATTACGGCAATATTTCTTGCTGTCTCTTGGACTTTAACCGGCCTTTATACCAACATGTTTCATGTAACACCCATAGTTTATGTCTGGCTAGTTTCAGCATCTTTCAAAAATCGCGTGAAGGAAATGGTTCAAACGTCAAGGAATTCTTCTGCACTAATAGACTTCCATACAATTAAGGCGGAATACAAATCATTTAAGAAAGTTTTACGGGATTTTAATAAAGTGTATTCTGTAAATTTATTCTTTTTGATTATGTTTGAAATTATTTATTTTCCGACATATTTAAGTTTGCTTTTCCGGGGTGATTTCTTTCGGATGATTAGCCAAGGGATTGTATGCGCAATGTTTGGACTCGTAAATTTTCTAGGATCGGAAGTTTATTTACAGGCAAGAGGCGATATTAAAATATGATAATGATATAAAATATGCGATTTAATGTTGATGATCTGACGAATGTTGTTTTTTTGCAGTTATGCAACCTCCAGAGTATCTGGAATTTAGGAATGTCAAAGCGAGAAATGGCTCTTATTCGGCATGAAATTAGATCTGGGCGATGTGTTGGGATACACGCTGGTCCATTTCTAATGTGTTATTCAGCTACTGCCCAGGTAATAATCAAATCAATACGGAAATATGTATAATATGCAATTTAAAGAGTACGCACACTGTTACTGCACTGGGGTGCTAATAACTTCCTTATTTTGGAACAGAATGCCATGTTCTCATTTGGAGCGCTCGCGAATTTATTCGGGATGGAATGAATCACTCCTATCGGAGCTTGGAGGTGTGTGTACGTATAGTGACGCATGGTGTGTTTCTGTAATCAAGGTTGAAACAACCACAAAGTTTATATATTTTAATTGTCAAATAAAGCATTGCAACACATTTATGTAAAGATTTTGTGTAAGCATAGCTCACCAATTAAAATAATTACCGAAATTACTAATAATGCACTGACAATCATATAAATCACAATAAAATCTTGCACCTTGGTTGCCTCAAGTTCCTCTTCTATCGCCGAAACCCCTTTGAAACTTTCAGTGGACTGCATCTTGATGGCCAATCCCATCAAATTCCACCTTGTCCTTCTTTTCACGAGTAAACCAGGAATGATGTTTCTAAATGTTTTAACAGATTTCAGAATTTCAAAATTCGTCTTATGAAGTCGATCCATTCCTCCTGCCACCAATTGGCCTAGCGGCTGTTCTATCATTTCCATAAATACGTTGGGGTCTTTCCAGTACCAAAACTTTGGAGACATGGCTAGTCCATGGCGCCTACTGCCATACACCAATCGCCGGCCATAGAATATCATAGGATTAAGGAACTGCTTGGCATTCCCCTTGTCGCTAGTACTGTAAAGAAATGTAAACCGTTCCCAGTTCCAACGTTGTCTAAATTCACGGTACACCCCATGTTGTCGTAGAGGGACTGATGACGAGAAACCCAGCATGCTCTGCAACACGGAAGTGATGCTGGCCAGACTTGAATAGTGCAGTACCCTGGTTCTCAATTGGCTAAGTAATTTGGTAGAACTAGACAATTCATTCGGGTAGACATGCCAATCAGTTAGTATTGGCATCTGGGATTGATTTACCAGATCATTGAAAGATTCGGGAATTCCTTTTGGTTCAGGTATTTTTGTCATATACGTGTACACAGAGGATTTGTATAATTCGCGCATCAAAAATGTGGAAAATAGCCAAAATAGAATGACATGCCAGTTGACAATATTTCTGAACTTGGTTAGTGTGCTCCCTTTTTCCAGAATAACTTCAATTCCCCAAAACCAAGCCCCAGGGCCAACCTTGGTGCTGCAAATAAGGCATTGGCAAACGACACAATACGAGAATAGAGCAAGGAACCAATGGGCTATGCCAAATGGGGCAAAAATAGCGTTAAAATTGTTTTGTCTTCCGGGATTTTGGATAAAAACTTTGAAATATAAATGGCTAAATTCGGTAGCAGAAGTAATATAAACGCCGCCGCTATCTCGGATATAGTATAAGGGTGCCAATGTTAGCTCAGAACGAATTAAGGAGCAATGTCCTGATTTATTTAGAGCTGACGAGCAACCATAGTGCAGCAAAATGATGCCTTTGAGACAGGTCTCTGGTTCCACAGGGTGTATCCCTATTCCAAAGTCCACTCTGTACGCACAGTTAGGGTCCAGATAGAGCTTACGAGTTTGTTCTGAGTCCCGGGGAACTCTATATTGTTTCATTGAAGTGGGATGTCGCTTGAAATGATGTTCCCTCCATGTTTCACGTATGCCAGAAAGTGAATTAGGAATATTGGCAAACTTTACAAGGAGAGCATGAACCCTGTCAACAATCAAGCGGGTGTCATGCCGGAAAAAGAAGTATCGGTTTGGTTGCAGTGACACAAAACAAGTGTAGCACGTCATAAACACGCCTTGGTGATTACTTTGCAGAAGGATGATTCGGGATGAGGTATACAACGGGGCTAGAATTGAGGTAATATTGGAAACATTAGAAATTGGGAGGAGTATGTAGTTTGCAAAATACGACGGTCGGACTTTTCCTGGAAGAGAATCCTCGTGATAAAAGTTGACAGAATGATACCCACTCTCAGAGTGAACTGCCGGGAGTTGCACCACACACACAGACTGATGCTTAATGTTCCCGAAAGTAGCGTGATAAATGGGGGTTAGGCCTTCAAACTCGGTTTCGTTCCACGCAGACAAAAGTGGATTTCGCTTGTGATCTTCGAGAATACTCTGACTGTTTGTGTGAATACTCACACAGTCCATGGAATGTGCACACTTTTCCAGGTAACTCAGGTACAGGTCAAGCCATGCTGATGATTTGAATGGAAAGTAGATAGCACAATTGCGAAATATTTCGAGAAAATCCCAATACATTTTAAAGTTATCTGGGAATTGGGATAGGCAATCGGAATATTGGCCGAGCAGCAAAACCAGAAAATAATAATGGAAAAACATTACTCTCACCATTTTCATGGTGTTTATAAAACTCTAAAGTGGTATTTATTGGATTGCTTGCACCTCTTGGTCAAACTGAAAAGCGGACACTGCCCGGCTGAATTGGGAAGCTTACGCGTTTTCATAAAAGCATTTGAAATCTTGGATTTATACAATTTATGAC
>JAANSN010005601.1:0-12117 GCA_036850665.1 Dicranocentrus wangi
ATATATTTCCAGAAAAGTGTTGTTGTGTAGTTTTCAAGTCCTTTAAAGTGATCTCATTCATTTGAGTCTCTATTCCGTGACTTCGATTAGATTCTTTCGGTAAATCATACGCCTATTTAATAATGCACAGATTCGAATTATTGATATTGCTCTATATTTTATTTTATTTTTAAACGAAGAGGAGATTAGAGAAGAAGAATCGCAACAGTCGTTGGTTGCATTTCGATACTTGAAATACAACGAAAGCCAAAAATCACAATGTCAGCTCTCTGCGTCTTCTGTTGAAGAGCGCTTCACAACCGGGGACACTTGAATGTTCACATACTGCGACACATTGGCGAAAAACCCAACTTTTGCAGTTTCTGCACAAAGGGATTTGTGACAAAAGCAGAGAAATCACATCACGCTCGAATTCACACCAGAGAATATCCGCTTCTTTCCTGCAAGTATTGTGGTAAATCATTCAATAGCGCTAGAACTGTATCCAGTCATATAAACCAGACACATGAAAGAACCACGGAATATCCGTGTGAAACATGCGGCAAAATATATTACGACCATAGCTATTTGAGCAGTCACAAAACAACTCACAGAGTTGTAGAGCAAATCCAATGTGAAATCTGCACAAGATCATTTACTTCAAGATCCAATCTCAATGATCATATGAGAACTCACACCCGCGAGAAACCCTACAAATGTTCTCTTTGCGGACACTCTTTTATTCAGAAAACCAGATTAAATCAGCACATTCTGACACACACCGGGAGAAACTACGAAAAATGTGACATTTGCGGGAAGGACTATGCCAATGCAGGTAGTTTAAGAAATCATGTGAGAGTAGTTCATCAGCAGATCCGCAATCACGCTTGTAAGAAGTGCAACAAGAAATTCTCCAGCAAAACAGATTTAAATGCTCATGGGAGAACTCACACTGGTGAAACGCCATTTCCATGTGAGATCTGTGGAAAATCATTCAGCCAGAAAGGAACTTTATCTAGCCACATGAGGGTACACACTGGCGAAAAGCCGTACAGCTGCTTAGTTTGCGTGAAATCATTTACAAGAAACTATGGCTTAGTTCCACACGTGAAAACTGCTCACGGTGTGCGTCCGCATGGCATGTCCTTTGAAAGGACATGACGAAGCACACACGGCGCATTCAAAACCGTGATATTTCAAGATGACTTACCAAATTTCTCAAAACTACAGAATATTCATTTCCTATTGTTCACATCCAGGAGACAAATTAGCAATATTTTTCCTGTTAGAGACTGGAGAATCCGTGAAAGCCTACATAAAAGGGGAAATTCAAATTCGATTGGAATCCGTGGAAAGCGTTATTAGCTGCAAATCCTTAAATTCACATTACACTGGGAACTCCGGTACGCGTTAACGAAACAATTCAGCTTGGGTTTTTATGCGTGCGCTTTGACGCAAAAATTCTAGCCTTAGAAAGATGTCAGAAGTCCGCGTATAAGTTTGTCTTTAATAATAATAATAATAATTTGGTTTATTGTCAAAGCTGGTCCTATTGTTTAGGAATTTTACCCATATTGACATTTGAAGTCATAAAGTTAGTTAACATAATTACATTCAGATTAATACATATTGATTGATTTGATTATTTTTGAGTGCTTCTTACATTAGCTTAGTCTACATTATTATAATATCACTTAATCATCATTTTTCTTATATCCGTTTACAACAGCTTCAATGCATTCAAGGTACATATCCTGTTCTTCATTACTTATAATACTACAATGTGTTTCTTTTTGTATTTTTATAAGATAATCCAACGTACATTTTTTAAAAGCATTAAAATTATTAGATTTGTTTAAAATTGAATCAGGTAATTTTATCCAGTTTTCGAAGGCTTTGTATTTAAAACATGACTTCCCCCATTTCGAATTATATAGCGAATCAGGTATTGAGTAGGCTCCTTGTCTTGTTGTTATATCTAGAGTATCAGAGAAGTCTAAGTAGTTGAAGAAGAAACCATGTTCTGTTAGGAAAATACATTTGTATGTGAAAACAAGTAGTTCGTACACATAACTATATTCATTATACAGTAATTTGAGATCATTGCACATATCAGTGGTTATGCTGTCAAACTTTCTTTTCCCCATAACAAATCTAGCTGTTGACTTTATGACTTTGTCAAGTTTATCGTGTGACGTCTTAGGTAGATCACTGCTCCATACTACTGAAGCATACTTCAGTACTGGTATAATTAGGGATTGAATTAGTATTTTTCTGGATTGATGGCTAATTATTGGTTGTAAGGAATAGAGCCTAGAAAGTGTTCCGAAGCATTTATTATAAATATTACTTATTTGGTCAGACCAAGTCAAGCTTTCGTCAAGGTGAATACCTAGGATTTTTAGATTATTTGTACGAGCTATGGGTACATCATTCATTCTAATAGTTAATTTGTTCAGAGACTTAACTTGACTTGGTTTCCCAATCACAATAAATTTGGACTTATCTGTATTTATACACACTCTATTTGCTTTCATCCACTCATCAACACAGTTGAGATCATACTCTAAATCATTTATCAGTGTATCTATTTCATTCCTTGGCCCAGCAATACCAAGTACATTATCATCAGCATATAAAAATATTTTACAATTTTTAATGCAAGATGGGAGATCATTTATGAAAATACTAAAGAAAAATGCCGACGTAGAGAGGCCTTGGACAACACCGAGACTAGTGGGTTTAGTTGACGAGTGAATATGCATACCGTTAGTTTTAATTTGGACATATTGTTCTCGTTCAGTTATGAGATTCTCAATGACTTCTGAACTGATACCGTACCATTTTAATTTTTCTATTAGTATTTGCCTATCCACTGTGTCAAACGCTTTTGCCAGATCTAGAGATACCAGTATACATATGTTATTTTTGTCTACATTTTCTCTAACAAAGTCAGTAATTGCTATTAATGCATGTGTCGTGCTGTGTTGTTTTCTAAAACCAAATTGTATGTCAGCTAAGAAACCGTTTTTGTCTATATAATTAGTTAATTGTGAGAGGATACATTTGTCAAATAACTTAGTAAGTACGGGCTGTATTCCGATCGGTCGCGTATCATTGGGGGATTGTGGTGTGATGACCTTAGGAACCGGAGTTACTCTTGCAGTTTTGAACTCGATCGGTACATAGCCGTCTAGTATGAACGTATTAAATAGTTGACAAAGAGCTTTTCTAAAGGTGTATGAATTTAATGCTATGTTAAGCATTTTATTAGATATACCCATTGGGTCAGGGGACATAGAATTATGGTTTTTCATTTTTTTCCATGTTGAGCTTAGTTCACTAATATTAATATTATTGAGCGTGAAAGCTTTTTGTTGTGGGTTAATACAGTTAGGTTTGGGGACATTCATAGGCGATAAATTGGTTTTTGTTGAGATCTTAATGAAGTGTTCATTGATAGAATTAGGGTCCAGATTCAGACTCGGGTTTTCCTTTTTAGTCAGAGGAACATAGCTATTTAAGCCATTCCATAGGTTACTTTTTTTTATTCGAAGATCAAGTTCACATTTAGTATCATGTACCATGTTTAACTTGACTTGCTTCTTTAAAAGATTGGTTTTTTTCTTGTTTGCCTCACTTGGAGTACGTAAGTAAGTCTTATATGCAGACTTGCACTTGCGGATTAGTCGTTTAGTCAGATTAGACGTAAAGACCTTTTTCCGTTTATGTTTTATTGTTCGTGACTGTAGAGGATAGACCGAGTCGAAAATGGTCAATAACCTATCTGAGAAAACAACTCCATCGTATATGGGGTATTGAAAACATTGTTCTAGCATTGAGAGTAGGATTGGGGTTTTTGTTTCATTGAAAGCTCTAAAAGTTATTTGTTCCCTCGGCATAAGGGGCTTTTTACAATATATGCTACAGTCAATTATAGAATGGTCAGATACAAGAGGTTCAAATACATTTGACGATACAACACTATGGCTATCTTTCACAAATATCAGGTCTAGCATGTTTTTCCCTCTGGTCGGTTTATCAATTATTTGTTTTACTTGAATGGCATTTGCATATTCGTTTACGGTTTCAATATGCTCATTCCTAAGGTTGAAGTCACCTATCATAATAAAATTATTTCCTAGTGAGTGTAAGTATTCCATGATATTTGTAATATAATCATTATCATTTTTTAGATTGGTATAGTCAGGATGTCTATAAATACAACATATATTAATGCTTTTGTTGTGGTTTAGCTGAATATTTGCTAACTGTACTTCTATGCTACATGTATTTTTAACGTTTGTAAAAAGTTCTTTAACCTTTAGGTTGTCTCTGTACAATATTGCTGTGCCTCTATGACCTTTCGCCTTTATGTCATTTCTTAAAATATGATAGTTATGGAAGGGTAAAATAGACCTGTGTGGTTTTGTACAGGTTTCGGTAACACAGAAGATGTCATACCTATGTTCCTCCAGTGCGTGTTGTATTCCCAAGCGTTTTTTAGGTTTGCAGATTCCATTTACATTCAAGTGTCCGATTTTGATGATGTGATGGGTTTTTAATGGTTGCAATAAGGTTAGAGTTGGTTTCACTAATGCTTGCCGCGACCACGGCCTCTGTTTGATGCTCGGAACCTGGTTGCATACGGTTGGTTTGGCTGAAGGGGTTGTTCTCCTAAAAAAGTCATCGTGGGGTATGTCGTTTTTGCACGCTTAGTGGGTTGATTTTCTGCACGAGTTTCTCCTCTTCCTTGGTTTACTGTTGAATTTGAGCAGCCAGGCTCAGTGTCAGTCTCAATTTCATTTTGAGGTTTTTTGGAGTTGTGGAAGACTATTTTTCCATCCTGAAGCTCGTATATGCCTCCGTCATTTGTTTCCAGTTGTCGTTTTCGAAAATTCATGGTGCACGGGTTACCATCATCTTCCATTTTCTTACGTAGATTACTGAGAATTGCAAAATCGCGTCTCATTGTGAAAGGCAAATCTTCTTTGATAACAATAGGGTCATCAAAGGTTTGACGCATTTTATAGACACTGTGACGGTCTGTGAGTTCAGCAAATTTCACTTTCACTGGCCGGTCGTAGTTTTTCCTGAATTTGCCTACACGAAACGCTAATGAAAGTTTGTAGTCGCGTTTTGTGACTTTTTTAATGAGTTTAGTCACAGTTTCTAATATTTCATCTCCTTCATTCTCATTATCGGGGATTCCAAGAAACACTAGGTTTTGCTCGTGTAGCTCTTTTGCAAGTTGCTCGAAGTTTTGTTCCAGTTTTTGTACCTTTTGCTTTAGAGCTGAGTTTTCTTCTTTGAGATTGCTTATTTCAACTTTGTGCACATCCACTGTGTTTATAAGGTTTGTATTTATGCTATCAATTTTTTCTTCAATTGATTCTATTTTTGCTAGTTTTGTGTCTAGTTTTGAATCTAGAAGCGCACTTAACGAGTTTAGTATCTGAAGTAGATATTAGTGCTGTGTTGATAGGTTCTGCGGCACATGTTAGATTTGTTGTAGCAAAATTTGTAGTATCCATGTTGGGGGATTTGTCACTGGCAGTCAAATTGACATTCTGTTCTGACATGTTAGTTTCTATTTTGTCAGTTTTCGTTGGTGTACGACTTATACCCATAAGTATGTACTTGTGAATTTGTGGTATATTTTAGGGTAATGTATTTCTGATCGTGATTATTGGGTACACTTGCTGCAGGTTGGTGGACAGCGTGAGCAATATGCGTGTGTGCCTACTGACAGCAGACGAGAGAGACAAATCAAAGATGCATCCTCTATTTTTATACTTGCTTTTTGTAAGTAAATTTCCAAAATTGGCTTTTCGATCGGTTCTACTTAATTTTTAAAAAACGAAATTGTAAATGGTTCTCTAATTGTTCAATTGCTCAGGTTCCAGTTGCTTTTTCCCTCCCAACTGGATCACCCATTGACTTTGAAGTACAAGTCCCACCTGTAAACGACATTCAAGGGAGGAATGACTCCCAGACTCTGTTAACATCTCCAATCCCGGAGGGAAACAGCTTCCGACAAGAGGAGACAGCAGTAGCACCACCACCCGCTCAACAATTCGAGAGTCTCACCCAACTCACCAACATTGTGGACACGGTGGGCACTCACATCGCTAATCAAATTGTCAACACAATCCTCCGTCGACCGGAAGCTCTCAACGAGCATGGACTAACCATTCCGGAAGAGATAGCCTCAAACTTTTTGAACCTCGTCGGACTCGGAGCTCTCGCTCCAAGCACAACCCGCTCAGTTCCCAAGCCGGTGTCATCTCCACCCACAGTTGTCGTTTTCGCAGACAACGGGGCTGGACAACGGTTCCAACAAATGTACTATTTGAATAGGAATCAAGACAAAGCCAATCCGCCCACGGTACAAAAACTTGTAGTGGCAGCGGCAGCCACGGCCACCACCGCAGCCCCAATATTTCCTGGAGGAGGAAATGGAGGAGTGTTTGGTCAAGTGTTGCAAGGGGTGGTGAAGGGGGTGGTAGGGCAAGTAGGGCAGCCGCAGCAGGCTGTGGGTAGTGTTGGAGGAGCAGGAGCTGCAGGAGGAGGAGCCGGGGGGACAGGAGCAGGTGGAGGTCAACAGACAGCAAATAATAATGGCTTTGTCTCTCAAGCAGGCACCTCAAATCAAGGGGGAGGGGACGAAGACTCGGAGGAGTCTAAGGGTAGGCTGGAGAATGTAAGCACGAGTGAGCCGATAAACACATAGCAAAAATGTGAATTCAATAACCATAATATGTTTGTAATTTAATAAATCACAAAAAATAATTCCTTTCTATTCATACAATATTCATTCAAAGAGATTAAGAATCATTTATCATAATACATATATCACTCGTCATGTTCATTTGATGAGTTACTGCTTTTACCAAGCAAAACATAAACTCTGCATGCCCAAGTTCAAAAGGTCATCCTACGTACCTAGTAAACCTGCCCTACAGCCACATGACCATTGAGACATGTGTAATAACTCGAGTCAACTTATTTTTAATGCAGGTTGTAGCTATAAATATGGTTGGAGGTGAAGATATTCGTATCATTACAAGTCCTTCCAAATTGAAAACAGCATATGAAAGGAAACTATAGCTGAACAATGGGATTAATTACAAACCACCTTATAATACTAGTAGCAATTGCTGGCGTCTGGATCTGCAGGACACGTAAGATATTCATATCACAATTTAAAATTGCTTTTCTTTTTTCAATATAATTTTGAATGTTGGGTTTCTGCTAGGTTGGATGTCACACATCCGGCGGAGATCCAATTGTGGAGCCTCGCTGTTCCAGAATATGTAGAGCACTGTATCCTTCAGCGGACCGGACTCGGTTTGACGGCTGCTGCGTTCCAGACCAGTCCCAAGCTTCCAATTTCAACGGCAGCTGCATCTGTTGCGACTACGTGGACTCGAGCATTCGGGGGTTGGCAGCGGCACGCCATTGTGGAGATGGGATGCTTGGCCAAAATAATATCATCCTCACGCCATGCAACTGCTTTCAACCTGTGGTGTGGCAGGAGCCGTGTTCCACCTCGGGAGGAGCGATGACCACCTTAAATCATGATAGAGTGAGCTAAAAAATGTACTTATTCCCTGCATATTTTGCATTTTTGATTTTGACAAAAACCTGGAAATAAAATTTTGAACTTTAAATGAAAAAATATCCAGTCACGTTATTTTTATTTTAAACTATTTTTATATCAATTTTAGGAACTAGTAGTGGCCTCCATCACGGCGACATTCTACGAGACATGTCCAGCACCTAATCATACTCCCAGAAGCATCGCACTCCCGCTGAGCCACTCCTGCTCAGAAATCTCGAGCACTAGTCTCCGGCCCGTGGCGGCGGTGAGGTTTCATCCGGAGGTGTCATGCATTATTTTATACACTGATCACGCCTGCGGGGGGAGTGTGCGACAAATTAGGGCCACAAATGCGGACATCTGCGACCCGCGCAGACGCTCCACCACCATTCCTAAATCTTATAAGAGGTGTGACTAGATTTTAAAAAATAAAACAATAATGTAATGATAAAAACTTTATTGTTTATATGCGTATTTTTATTTTGTGTAAAATTTGGTTTTTGGAAAACTTCAAAACAGTAATATCCTTCGGGCATTTTTGCACTATTTATCATCAATTCACTAAATATCATCTTGTCAATTTTGTCAAATTCAACAGATCAACATTCCCTACAGCGTGATAGAGCCGTGAAAAAATGCAATTTTTATGACATCTGATTATTACTGATTTGGACTTGGTATAAAAAATCTTTTTTCAGTCGAGCACTTACAACGTAAGAAAGGTTGGAGGTCACTCCTACTTTGCATCAGACTTATATGATAAAAATGACTGCACATCTTTAGGTGTTTGCTATTAGGATTAGGTATTCATCATATTATTTTTCATTTTCTGCGATTCAGTTTAATTACGATAAAATAGTCGTTCTATTCATGCACAAACTCCCAGAGATGCTAGCTTCCAGTTCCAGGCATATAAAAAGGGAGTCTTCTTATTCATTCCCATCATATTCTTTTCAAGTCAACAATATTACGGAAAATGGAAGTATCAAATCAATTCGCATTTGCCCTGGGCATCCTATGCCTATTCCTTCCCGGATGGGTATCAACCAGTCGGGTAAATTTTAATTATACGCAAAAGTTAAGATACTACTGATTAATCCCAATCTCACATCCTTCAAAATCGCAGGTCACCACCTGTAATACTACTCATGGAAAAGTGACCCAGGTTGAAGTCTGCTCTGACCTGTGCCGGGGGCTGTATCCGGAGACCGACCCTCGTCGACTTGGAGGCTGCTGCGTGCCCTCGGTTTCAGCATGCCCTCCCCACAATGGCCACAATGGCTATTGCACTTGCTGCGACTTTATTCAAAAGATTGAAGGGGTGACGGGGGCGTCGTCGTGCGACGACGGGACTATCAACGGTGACCAGCTTCCTTGTAATTGCTTCCGGCCGCCCGAGGATTTAGCGCAATCAAATCAATTCGCATTTGCCCTGGGCATCCTATGCCTATTCCTTCCCGGATGGGTATCAACCAGTCGGGTAAATTTTAATTATACGCAAAAGTTAAGATGCATGCCCTCCCCACAATGGCCACAATGGCTATTGCACTTGCTGCGACTTTATTCAAAAGATTGAAGGGGTGACGGGGGCGTCGTCCTGCGACGACGGGACTATCAACGGTGACTAGCTTCCTTGTAATTGCTTCCGGCCGCCCGAGGATTTAGCGCATCGGAGAGACTCTTGGACCACGGTTACGTTTTACGAAAGATGTACCAGCGATCCGACATACTTATCATGTAAAGCACTTTCAGTAAATTTTTAGCAAAACTTTTTAGTGTCAGGAAATGTGCGATTTGTTGAAATTAGCGTAATTGTTTTTGAAAGACTTTAACATCACGCTTCCTCTGGGCCCTGACTGTGAGGACATTCCCTGCGACCTCATCCCCGGGTTGGAGGGTCCCACCTGGAGACAAGTCATTTCTGGTTTGGAACTTGCCAATGAAACCTCTTGCATCATACTGTACACACAAGTGGGATGTACTGGAAATTCTAAGAGGGTAGTGGGCAAGCTAATTAACTTGTGTGCGGATTTTGGTGACATTACCCAGTCCTACAGACAATGTTGAAGAGCAAATATGAGCAATAATAATAGTATTTAAATTATAAATAAAATATTTCAATAAACCCGTGCATAGATGATATCATGCATTGCATAAAATGAAAGATGCAACTTTTGCCAGGCGATTTTGCCTATCAATATAGAACTACTCGGTAGTAAAACATCATTCATGGTAGTGTCAGGGGTCATCATCCGTCTCATGTGGAATACGTGGTAATGGCAAAAATATACATACGGAAAAATATCAAATAAACCAAAATGGAATCTCGTTTGGCGATAGCCAATGGAATATATAAATTTAAATGTGGATTAACTCGCCAGCATTCCGTCACATTCAGTCATCCAGCCCTCCTCTGTACCTCTACCTCCAGTCATCATTGCAATTTGCAAATATGAACAAACATCTTGCACTACTTCTCTTCGGACTTGTCAGCGTATTAGTAGAAATCGGTTCTGCGAGCCAGGTAAAATCGATTGGTTATGTGGTAATTGCGATTGCAAAAAAATTTATAAAGTTCTTTAAAAACTAATTTTGCAATCAAAATAATTTTTTCGTTAGGTAGCCTGTACCACACATCCTGGAAATGGGACGGATGAGTCCGACCACTGCTCTGAATTGTGTCGGGCGCTGTATCCAGATGCGGATCCAAGTCGGTTTGGAGGCTGCTGCGTTCCCTCCTCCTCCGCCTGTCCTCCAAACACCGGGAATTGCCTGTGTTGCGACTACGTCGAAACCAGAGTTGAAGGGCTGACAGCGGCCCGGTCCTGTGAAGACGTGGCCAGCGGCCAGTGTCCTTGTAATTGCTTCCGGCCAATGGTGCTCCATCCCTCGGAAAACACTTCGGCATCGGCTACGGTGACATTCTACGAAAGGTGTGGATTGACAGGTGAGTCGTGAATGGATGGGGTGAAATGAACCTGCCTTTTATTAGTATATGAAATTGGCTAAAATTTTCGTGATTTTTGGGTAAGGTATGAGTATCACACTGCCACTGACAGTAGACTTTGCCACCTGTCAGTCATGAATATTTTTGAAATTTTGCACAGTAGTAAGGTAGCTTACAAGTAACTTTCACAGCCTTTATGTTGGAGGGTTGGCCGAGCAGTTTCTGGGATATGGCGGTTTCCATGGCTTCACCTTACCATATACTATACATAGGGGAAATTATGGATAAACATTTTATTATCCTATCTGATAGAGATAAAAAAGTTATGCAATTTTGCAATTTAAAGTATATTAAAATTCGCAACCATTTCCAAGAAATTGCGTTCTATTTAAGCCAGTGCCATATAAATAACCGCTCTCATGCAAAAATAGTTGCAAATTTTAACAAGATTTAAATTGCAAAATTGCATAACTTTTTTAGCTCTATCAGATAGGATAATAAAATTTTTCTCCATAATTTTCCCTATGTATAGTATATGGTAGGGTGAAACCATGGAAACCGCCATATCTCAGAAACTGCTCGGCCAACCCTCCAACATAAAGGCTGTGAAAGTTACTTGTAAGCTACCTTACTACTGTGCAAAATTTCAAAAATATTCATGACTGGCAGGTGGCAAAGTCTACTGTGAGCAGGGATTGCGAGGATCTCCCTTGTCAGGTCGTTCTCGGGATGGAGGCGCCCAGCTGGAGACAAGTCGTTTCCGGTCTAAAACTCAGCCCACCTACAGCAGCAGCAGCTCAATGCATTCTGGTGTACTCTGAATTAGGATGTACTGGAAATGCCATGAGGGTCACAGAGGAGGTTGCAGATTTCTGTGGACCTCCTTTCAATTACAGTGACGCTACCAAATCATACAGACAATGTTAACGGCAGCTCATTTCTGAAAAAAAATGTTATCCTTATTTTTAAAGGAATAAATTCATTTAAAAATAACTATAGATTACTTTTAGGCTGAGGAAGTAAACACGCCGCTTTCGTTAATAAATGTCCACGATTGTAAATTTGTAAAGCTAATAAAAGAATGGTTGTATGGAATATGCAATATTAATTGAAATATGAAAAATGCAGACGAGCTGCAAAATCCCGTCTAGGATTACTATCTTCACACAGGCGGAATGCAAACATAAACGAAAAAATTGCATGCCAGCAACATGCAGTGCAGTTATGTAATTTTCATGAAACCTATCAAGATATTGTAATAATGCGAAATAGTTAGTAGGGAGATTGCTGAGAGACATCGCATCGCGTGCCACCAATTATGATTCATAACATGACATTTAAATGCTTATTCAATAATAAGATCCACACGCAAGAAACTCAAGTCAAAAGTTTCACCATATTTTTTTTACAAAATCAACAATAAAACAGTGTCAACATTTATTATTATTATTACTTGTTTGCAAACATTTCCATCACGGTTTGTAAATCATTTTCAGAATATTGTGCATACACCAAAGGACCTCCCACAGTTTGATTTCCCCTGACTCCAAATTTCCATCCGGGTGGAGGTGGAAGGCTGGGGCGGCTA
>JAANSN010005602.1:0-12116 GCA_036850665.1 Dicranocentrus wangi
CGCGTTTCCACTCGTTAGTTATTACGTGATCCTACTCACAGTCATGTATAGTCTATCTATAGGGATTCTTATTAAAAGCAGTGCTTAATAAGCACCTTTATTAATTTATTTATTTAATGAACTCTGTAGGACTTTCAAGATGAGTCTTGCACGATGGAATGTATCAAGCTATATAGTGTACTCAAGAACGAATCCACGTTTTATGAGTTTGCTCATTCCAGCCGTCGAAACGCAGAAGGCTCATTTGAAGAGGATTTCGATGTAGTACACAATTTTACACGGAATGAGCTCTCAAGCGAGACAAGTAACATTACATCATATCAAGGAAATATAGAGATTCCACATGACTTTCTCCGCTCCATGTCGGGGCATAAAAGAGAGACACGTTTGATCCAATCACCCAACGTATTTTGCGAAGGAGTTAACGACATTGATGATAAGAAGGGACATAAGAATTTTGCTGCAACCCTGGAAGCCTCCTCGCAACTCCACTTTGTCCTTCTCAAATGGAATATTAATCCAGATATTGGGATTACGAAAGAAATACATAAAAGGGATTCGTCGCCGGTGACTGGAAGGAAAATTGACTCGATTAGTGGAGATCCGTTAGTTTTTGTGATTGAACAGAAAATCAACAACTCATCCTACTGGAAAACTATTGGGAAGGTGAGCTAGATGGGTGCTGTATTTTCTCTCGTACTTTTAGTTAACTCAAAGCATAGCTTACAATTTGCAAAATGAAGGGGGAAATAGAACTTATACAGTGTCATGTAATTTATGTAAATAGGTACGTGTATCAATCAAGGTATGAAATTTTCCAGCTAGTCTTATTTCTAGGAATGCACTTATGTAAAAAGTACGTTGCTTGATGTTTGAACCTACATTAGAGATAGTAGTCAATCCGTTTGTTTAGCCATTAGGATTCTCCAACATACCAAACCTTTGCTAGGATTGATTGTGAAACCTTTGTATTTATATCTACAGAGCCACGTAACGCTCTACATCAACGAGTTGTTTGATAACATTTTTCTTGTAAATTATTGGTTTATAAAGCTCCTGTTTTCCATTGAACTTCAGGGTTATTGGGGGATAAGACTCATCAAAGTTTTCTATGCTAACGAATGATTGATCCCGAGAGAAGGATGTTTGTTTGGTGATAAAACATAAAAAGGAAATTGGTACCTAGTATTCGTACCGCCTGTGTCAATATTATCCTATTCAATCTTCCTAAATGAGAACGAGTTCCATGATGTGCCAGGTTTCCTTTTGTGGTCCTCTTTCAGTTGGATATATTATTTTTAATTTTGATGGAACGCAAAAAGAGCATTGGGGTCGTCGAGTTCAAAATTTAGCACGATTTCTCACAAAAGTTTGGTAGACTAGGCCACGGCACACACACTGGTTTGTTTCTTCAAAATGTCATTCTGCATCATTCATTGAGGTCACTGAAATCTATTCATTTTGAAATGGAGAGCAGGACACCCCGTACTTAATTTTGTATATCTTCTCATTTTTACCAACTTGATCCACTGCTGGTTTTCCTTTTAAGTAGACCTCATACGTAGAAGTACCTAGATACTCTGGGATGTTCGTTGCAATTGGCGTCATAACGTGAGCCAGGCTTTGATTTGAGGGTTATACTTACGTATTACGTATTCTGTATCTTTTATGAACTACATTGAATCGTCATATTATCGTAATGATGCATGGCGTACCCTGCTGAGGCGCCCGAGACGGGGAATAAGAGAATTGAGTTGGTAGCAGCCTCTGAAAAGAAAGTAAAAGTAGAAATGTATGATCAACGACAGGTTTGTAGCTGCAATAAGAGAATACCTGGAAAGTCCCAGCAGGTGCGCTACCTTTATAAAATTTTCATAAATCCGGTTCCTGAGAACTCAGCAGTCACGTAGCTTTGCATGGCGTTGTCCATTATCCTAAACAGAAAGTTATGCAGGCTGGCCACTCTCCCTTTTTAAAATGTGATGAATGAATCGGGCGGGTAAGTATATGAGGAGCTCTAAACATGTCTAGAGGCTCAAATCACCAAGCAGGATAAAATATTATACCATATGTATGAAATGTGAAATCAGACGAAAATGTGTCAGTCCTTCATCCGTGTTTTTATCCGGTATTTAGTAAATTTTATGAATTTTCCGTAAATAAGCATGAATAATCTAGCATTTATTGTCACATTTGATTCACGAGTTGACTTGAAAAACATGTCTCAAAACTTGTTCGTTGCAGACTCCATTTGGCTTACAAACCATCAATGTTTCGTACCACTCGAATACGTACAAGTGGAGGATCACAGCGGTAGGTCCAAATGGCATAGAAGATATAGCTATTACCAACGATTACACCACATTAGACGGTAAGTACCTTTATCATTGAATCTGTGAAAATCCTTTTAAATAAATAGGGACGTAAATCATTGGTTTACGTACTTTTTAAAAATATTGATAGCCTATTATAGTTTGTAAGTAAGAAAAAAAATCAAGAATCTTGTGATCTCAAGATTAAATCCAATTTTCAGATCCCCTTTATTTATTTAGCTTACATGATTTAATTCTGAGCTTTACGTAAAGTCCTCATTAAACGTCTAAACATCATAAAAACATCATTGCATGTTTTTGATGTCTTTTATATATCAAATATCAAACAATGCTTTTTCTCGAAATGTGACAACCGAACCCTGGCACAATGCAGATCATAATATTGATCAAAAGACCAAATAATTGTTTGTGACAGCCGCTCTTGGTGTTCTGAAGTGGTGACATGTCATGAAATCATGGTCTGGTTTGGTGTGGGCAGGTTGCATGGTGCAATTTTGTGACAGCCACCTCCGTGCCTTTTTATTTTGTAGAGAAAGCAAAAAGCAATTTCAGAATCATGGAACGAAAACGTGGTCCATGTTTCTGGTATTATATTATAAGAAATGATGTAGGTTTATCTAAAGTCTAGAGGTGAATACAGAGAGCAAACTCCATCAAGAATAAAGTCCCAGAAAAGAGAAAGCACTATTGGTTTGTCAAATCTTCTTACTCAATTCTTCAAAAGATATGCTTACGACAATAATATTTTTTAGTTTGGCAAACTAATGTTGAATGTGTTGTAGATATATTTACCACGGCTAAATAAAAAGGCTTTTACTTTGCATTAAAAAGAAACAATATGATGCTGAACGTGTTATTGTCGTATTGTTGAATGATATACACCTTTTCCTCGTTTTCCTTGAATTGTCCTCTACGGCTCCACCAGACATGCATATATCCATTCAAGTCAGCTTACGTTTGGCCAAATACACGAGTATAAAGCTTTTCAGAAACTTTTGAAGTATGGTCGCGCCAATGATGATTGAAGCGTACACATAAGCTACCTTATTGACCAGATATGCATTCGGGAGGAAAGTACTCAAATTTTCTGTGACAATATGTACATATATGTAATTTCTGGAGTACTTTCCTTCAGAATGCGTATCTGGTCCATAAGTAAGGTTGTACTCGGATCATTGGCACCTGCAAATTTCATGCGGAGAAAGTTATCGCTGTGACTGTCACAATCCCACATTATGGGCATTATACATATAAATGCGCCATTGTTTTACTGGCGTGGGATAGTTTTCCCTTTTAATGAGTATAATTAATTAGACATTTTAATCAACTTCTTTAGCATATAATCAACAGGTTCATACGAATTTTGGGCTATATTGTGTGTGCACGGCATTGATCTCATTTCTTTGATTGTATTTCTTTGACAATTCTGCCAGTTTCATGGTCATATTTTATAGCTAATATAAGCGAAGTATTATTTCCGCAAAACGGCGGTGAGGATATTTTACGACAAATTTTACTCGTGCAATAAAATCAATGGTTGTCAGTCGAAGCAGTTGCAGTTTACGAAGATTCGTCCGTCACGAGAATAGCATTCGGTAGTAAAATAACTGCTTTCACCAGAATCCTACAAACATATATTGTTCCATAAGTATATCCGTTTCCATAAAGTTTACAATAGATTTCTCCCGTTACAACTAGTGATATCTGATTTCATCTCCGTAAGCTGTTTCCTTTTGGTCTGATATAACAGCCACGGGTGGGGCAACGGCAACGATAGATATCTAATTTTGTCCTAGTAAACAGCCTACAAGGAAAAAGAAAATCTCACCATTTCCTTCTTTATTATTCTGATATATTTTCTCTTTTAGGTTACCGTAATCCTGGACCTCCAAAGAAAATCTATGTGGTGGACACCAAAATAAAGAATTCATCCGTGAATGTTCTTATTGGCTGGGAACCACCGGATGGTAAATCTCCTTTTTCTCTTTCAATCGCATCCAGGCGTTCAATACATAAATGGAATTGTCATTAGTCTTATGATTCAAAAACCTTTGTCAGGATGGTTTTTTAACAGTTCATCAAGTTGCCCAGATGTGCTTGAGAATGTAGATTTCTAATGTAAAATTGTTATAAAGATATAGGGAAATGCCTAATTATACAGTTGTAATTATCGTCTGCTTCGAAGCGTAGACCTTACATGTTCTTACCCTTACCATTGAATAATGTCATTTACTCGACTTGTATCTTGAGTGTCATATACGTATTATTACGTATAATGCGCTGGGATATACAATGGGTTTGTAAACGAATGGGGGATACTTTTAAACATCATATTAAGGCATAAGCAAGCATAAGTAAGCATATATAAATAGGATCACAGGACATTTAAAAAACAGTGATGAATATTGCAAAGAAATAAATATATAATTACGAGAATACAGGAAACCGAAAGAATAACTTTGTTTTCTCGGATATACAAACGTTGCGTTTTATCGGTTGGTCTTTTGATGGCAATCAAAGGGTTGATTCACAAATGGAGCAATTGAAGGTTTCTTTGGAGTAGGTTCAGTTCAACGGATTCTTCGAAATGATAAAATTTAAGACGATTTTCTCTTGGAGTCGTATATTGTCTCTTTAATTCATTTCAGGCCAAATTTAATATAAAGTCGCCTTTAGTTCCACCATTCTATAGGGTTGCAAATATTTAGGCTTCTTTAGAAAATTAGAGATGGTAAGTAAGTAAAATTATATTTTTGTATATGGATATACACCTAAAAATCAGTTCTAGATAAACCATTCTACAGTGTCATTGTTGTATTGTAAGTATATTGCGTAAAATGGGAAATTTGGTCAGTTCAACTGTGTACAAAAAGAGTTTACAAATTCATTTCGGTTTGCCCAACCGAGCAGAACATAATTTTATTGAATGACAATTCTGTAGTTCATTAAAGATGTGTATAGAAGCAGTAACGTATGGTATATAAAAATGATAACGCGGTTTTAGAATGTAGTAAGTTAATTTGAATATGGACGGGTCGACAACATTCAGTTTTTGGAATTGGTAGTTTTACCCAATGCTCCAGGAAACACAAGCATGGATGAACATCTAACAAAGGAAAATACATGGTTGAACCACGGAGGACATCCGTTTTGCACAATAAAACGAGCAAAACACTTTTTTATTAGGAGAGTGGCATTATTAAAAACGTATTTGTTGAAAATAATTTAACAGTAACACATTTTGCAGTTATAAGAGTCCCATACCCTTTGCCCATTATCCTGTCACAAATGGTGACCTCGCTTTTAGTTTACGCACCAAGTTACGGAGGAAAAAGAATGTTAACCACTAACCAAAAATTGAAGTTGTAGAATTTGACCTTTCAATTATATCTAGATATTAGTCACCCTAGCCATATGCTACAATTGAAAAGTGGAAGTAGACAAAAACACGCAGTGATATAGCTAGTGTCAAAATTCATGAAACATGAAAGATCGAGCTACAAAATCTACTTGATGACGTAAATCAGATCACAGGAAACAATACAGGGAACTTTGCGAAGGTTGAGGACCTTGTCACCCATGCATTAACTTAAAGGAATTCCACATTCCGTGTGACATCTTTCTACTTTTGTGCTGTGTTTTTGTCACGTTGTTTTGGAGCTCGTGAGGAAACTTTGCGAAGGTTGAGGACCTTGTCACCCATGCATTAACTTAAAGGAATTCCACATTCCGTGTGACATCTTTCTACTTTTGTGCTGTGTTTTTGTCACGTTGTTTTGGAGCTCGTGTGCATCATTAGTCGCGTTCGTGTGTGTATGTGAAATCAATTACATAATGTTAAATTGGCGATATCCGAAGATACGTAATCGTACTCCTGATTTTCACATTTGGCATTCCATTGTTCATTACTCCATGTACCAAAGCCGTGTCAGTATATAATGCAGTGAAAATTGTAGAATTACATAACGTATTACTTTCTATTTGCAGAGAGAGCCTGCTTTTACAAAATTGTGCTGGAAGGAAGCACCGGGGGAAAGACTGAAACTGTCCGGATCAAAGATGTGAGAAGTTTATACTATTTTTTACATGCCATGCTTCATACTTCACTGCCAGTCTGGAACGATGTCGTTTTTCATTGTGTGCGATTCTCGTCTGAATTCTTAGTTGATAACAAAAGGCTTGCTGGCTCATGCTTTTCAACAATCAATCCTCAATCGTGATAGTGGGGCCGAGTGCAGCAACCATGCATAATTTAAGTAGCGCAAAGCAATAAGCGTCACGGCCTGGAAGGCTTTGGTTGGACAGCATTGCCACCGTCCGTCCGCATCACCCTTGAATTCGGCTTCCCATTTAAAACTTATATCGAGTCAAAGTCAAACATATTTAACAACGTATGTTTTGACATTTCATGTGGTCCAAGTTGATCTTGAACACAAACTTAAGGGATTAAAGCGGATTGGTGTGGCTATTGATCCCTGCAAAAAAAGTATTTATAGTGACATACCGACCTAATCTGTGTGTTTGACGAGCTCTGACCAATGACCTAATCTCACCAATCAACAGCTTTGCGCTTTGAAAATGATTATTACATAAAAATAGATGCTTTCACTTTAGTCAAAAATAAAATAACGGACGAGAATCAGTCATGCAGCATAAGCAATGGGAGCATTTCATGCAAAAATACATTAAAAAACTGACGTTTTGTACAGCAACCGTTGGGTGTCCACATGTATTGGTTTGAAGATCTCAAGTTTGGAATGGTCTACCATGTTAGGGTCACTTCTAGGGATTCTAGCTGGCTCTATGAAAGTAATCTAACGAAACTGGAGTTTACAACGCCCACCTGTCTGAAATCTTTCAACTACAGTTTTGATAAGTGTGGTATGACATTTAAGAGAATCAACTGAAACTCTAGCATTTACTTCAAAAATTATGGTTTACAAAGTATATTTGTTTTTCACTTCAAACAGCTCCTCCTTCTCCAAGAGATATTAAATCAGAAATTGAGACGGTGCGAGGACAGGAACAGTTTACGGATCTTCCACAAATTCAAGTGACACTAAGCTGGCTTCCTCCGCTGCATGCATCTGAACAAAATACAATCCTGAAGTATGTTGTTGAGATAAGTATTTTCAGTCTGAATCGCCCTTCAGTTTCAAAACTCAACTTCACTGGCGTTCCGTTTGATACTCGTTTGGAACTACCAAAAAATTACACCGTATCTGGGGTAAGCCTCATATAGTTTTTCAGTTGGAATTTTTTCGTTTCCAAACCAGACGTAGTTGATGTAGTGATGCATTATGTATTGGGCCTAGACTGGGCGCTGAAACTGCATCTTACTGACGAATGAAACTGAGTAACGATCACGTAATTTCAGCCTATATGATGGCGTTCTAGAATACATTTTGCTTGAAGAGATGAAGTGCACATAGAATGAAAAATTAGATTTGCTTGAATAGAAAAAACTATATGTATTCCGATGCATCAGCAAGAGTGATGTGAAAAAGTGCTCGCACATTTTGAACATTTTACATGAAAAGTGTAGCACGTCGGCTGAGAAGAAAAGCTTGCTGTTTCGTTATGATCTTTGCAAGAGGGAAACCCTTTCAGGGCTGCATGACATTACATTTAGAGTTATTGATCCACAACCGTTGTGCTGCATGCTCCGTAATAGCCAAACTCCTGGATGTTACTGCTGTGTGGGAGGAAAGACAAAATTGGTTTTTATATACAACTCATATAATATCCCAAGTTTAGAATTGTATTCCTTTTGGAGGTAGACCTAGGACAAGGTTTAAAATTCTGTGTCCTGAGGTTTACACTTTACACTACATGTGGCTATACCTCCGTTGTTCATCAGAGTAGGATCAGATCAGATAAGGCAGTCGTGTGGAGTAGTTAGTTTCAGCTGCATAATTTACCTTTGGTTTCAGCTAAACCTTTTACAATTCAGTCTGGGGAGGTGCCGTGTGTACAACACGACGTTGATCCGACCGAGTCTTCATCTTCATTTCCCTTGTGCTGCCAGAACATTTTGCACTCAACATTCTTTTGCTGTCATATGAGGCTTATAATGCAATTTTCGAACATATCGATTTTCGTTGGTTTGGTACTGAATAGACTACCAGGAGAACAAAGATTATATACTTACAGTATAGTTTAGTACAGTCTTTGCCACGAGAATATTTACAGCGTGTGGTTTTTAAAACATTTTGAAAGGGAAATTTCAAACCTCGGCAAATACAATCCTTTTGGCATGATCTATCATATGAGGCAAACGGCAGGACACACAAACTTAGTAGTTCACTTAAGCACAGAAGCCACACAATAATGGGTCTGGGAGCGGACAGGCTTGAATGAGATCATACCGATTTGGTCACATCTGAAGAAAGCCAACAGACCAATGTCACGCCCAGCCTGTGTGACGTTCGTAGATATTTGGACGAAGACTTTCAAGTTTGTTTGAAGTTGCGTTACCATATATGGTTAAATTCTGAAGAAACTAGTTCATTAGATAGTTTATAGATCTTCATTTCCTGTTGTGGACATATATACGTACGTATTCCAAGTAACGTTTCTTGGTATTTTATGGAAATCAAGTATGCAAAATCACGGTACTTTTGTCGACCCTGAACCTGGGAAAAAATATTTATTATGTACGTGCACATCCTTTTATGATTTCTTGGGTAATATTTGAATTGGCAAATGGATGATCGTACTTGGAAAAGTAGTTCGCGAAAAAAGCTTATGCCATGTCACTTCACGTCATCTCAAAGTTTACGCTTTACGTGCACAAAAAGGAAATCATATATAAAAGCTATATATATACATATTTTGCAAATTTTCAGAACACTACTAAGATTACCCTAAAAAATTTCAAGCCCGACACTGAATATACAGTGATGATAACAGCTTTCTCCATCGTTGGAAGATCCCCTACTGCTCGCCTTCATTTCAACACGAGAATGGGTAAGAATAATTGAAGATTGCATTTTTTTTATCGTTTTTGCTTTTCTTGCGTCTAAACTGGATTTCTAGCCATCGGTGTTCTAAAAGGTAGGTGGGACGGGTGGATACTTGCAAGTACGTGTGTGCTGAGACGACATGTGTTATATACAAAATACAAACCCTCCTCTTTCATGATATAAGAAGATTACCATTCAGTTCTTTAAAACGAACTCAAGCAGCCTCCAAAATACGGCATATAAAATAAAACAAGAACGAATGAGAACTCTTTACTATTCGATGCATGTTGCAAATGTTGTAATTATTATAAGATTGAACAGATATAGATGCGGATTGACAAGTTGATAAATTAGCCCATATTCAGAGAGTAAAGCGCGTAGGTTTGCCTTATTTTGTGTGGAGGTTGAGTTATGTTACGGATTCCCTATTCCATCAATGCGAAACATTGTCGTAATCGTACTAAATTGCATCCTTGAAGTTTTTTGAGAACGAGAGAGTAGTTATGTATACAAAAGGAACTGTAGGATGACAGGAGTTCCAGGGAAAGCCAAGGGTATTCAACAGGGCTTTATACCTTCAACTACAGACTTTCACGAGAACGTAAAATTGAAGATTAAAGAGTGAAGGAGGGATCTATATAGTTCCTAGAAGTTTCAATGTTGCACGTAATTCGAATTCGGGCATTCATTGATATTGATGCTGGCCCCCTCAAACTGTTTGCCTAGCTAATGATAAAATAGTGGAAATGAAAGGTGTAAATGAAATAGTCCAGTCCAGCGTGTAATTTTACTTTAGGTCAGAATAAAGAACATTTCATTCAACGAGTTCGGGGCTAGGTTACTGTATGACCTACTGTTCTTCGTATAAATCTCATGCGTAACGTCTGTGTTCGAATTTAACCTGCGGTAAGCCACTCACGCATGCATCGTATTGAAAATTGATTTTGGCTGAAATGAAGATTGATGCCTGTTTTATACTTTCACCTACAGAATCACAGCGACTTTTATCAATATATCACAATTTAATACGCAAGAGAGTAGGTAGTTCCCGGGGTGTGTGCTTTTAATGTTGACAGAAACGTTTGTGAATGATCCCAGAAATAATCCTTTGATTTCCTCTAATTTGAATTAGATTAAAAGTAGGACATTCTTGATTACCCCTTTGCAGCAGTCAAGCCCCAATTACCATTACCACCAGAGTCTGTGGAGAACTGGATTTACGTTGCAGTAACGTTTACTGTGGTCGCTNGTGGAGAACTGGATTTACGTTGCAGTAACGTTTACTGTGGTCGCTGTGCTTCTTTTATTTTGTAACATCGTCAGGATCTTTATCCACAAGAGGAACGTGAAAAATGCGAGGAACCAGTACTTTCAGGTAATCCTATCAACTATCCTGTGCTTGAATGTATGTATCCCTCGTATCATTTTAATCTTAATAGGGATATTGCGAAGTAGCTGCTACAAAAAAGTCTTTGTAGTGTAAATAAATGTCTATCCCGACGTATGAAAAAGGAGCATGCGGCATACTGATAAGAAGGTTTTAAAACATGAATAATAGTTTTCCTGTATATTGTATTTGTTAACGTCCACGACTTACAATACAACATTTTCGGATTTACGTGTTAGAGAGTAAAAGTGTTGTAAAAGGAAGTGTTGTAAAAAGTTTGGATTTGGGGTGAAATAAGTGATAATGTATTTAGTTGGAAGTGACGTGCTTTCCCCTTTTTCATAAACAAAAAGACAATTGAAGCCGCTTCCCACATTTCAAAGAGGCAAGGTTAATAAAGGATATGTGTGGTTGATTGCTTACAATGAGCCTATGTTGAATTCGACAAGACATTTATATTTTATAGATATTTCGCTTCAGTAAATAGTAAATAGAACTAACTTGAAACAAGGAGTTTTTCCAGTATAAACCATAGATATGTTGGCTACCTAACCATATAGAAAGCCTTAATGTTTGCGTAGACATGTACAGAACGTGCGTTTGTCTTTACAGTCAATGGAAGAAAGAGATGAAATGGGGGCAGATTGGTCCATAGTTCCTTTAACTGACGACCCATCCAACTGGAAACTATTTGATGAAAACTTCCCCAAGGAGAAGTGGGAGATTTCTTGGGATCACCTTACAATGGGAGAAGTTATAGGACAAGGGGCATTCGGAGTTGTGCGACGTGCCAAGATCCACAAAAAGAAACTCGAAGCCAAGTTGAAATTTCGTGGGGATGACGAGACGTGGTTTAATTCAGCAGATAGGAATGTGGATGATGACCCTGATATGGAAACTGTGGCTGTCAAAATGGTCAAAGGTATATTGTTTTTTTAATTCTTTAAAATATATGCCGACTATTAATCTTTGTCAAATGTGATTTCCGAAGTAAATGACTGTCATATTTTTCATAATCTTCTGTAAAATGAAAGTCTTGATGCACCGTGTGCAAATGTATAAGCTTAAAGGTTAAAAGGAACTTGAGCCGTGTCAGTCATCCCTGATTTAAAAAGCACTCACAAAAAGTTTAAACATATGAATAGAGATAGATAAAGGTGAAAATGACATTTGTGAAGTGTAGTATGTCGTATGTCTTTGACTTGTAAAAATAGTCGAAAAGTGCTGATTTTGTTAGGTGCATATGACACGTGCAGCAGTTGCAAATAAAAGCCAACAAATAGGTAATGTTTTCTTATTGGAATCTGACCGAGAAAAAATTTATGTACCTTGTGTTATTGTGCAAACCAAAACAAAAAACGCAAGAAAAGAAATCGTGAAGTGTAGATGTACTTATACGTATCGAGTATCCTGGTAGGTGTATTACTGCAC
>JAANSN010005603.1:0-12106 GCA_036850665.1 Dicranocentrus wangi
TACTAATTATAAACAAAAACCAAACTTTAGTGGGAATGGCGAATAGGAGAGAAACATTCGCACATATTATTTCTTTTGTGACTTTCAACAACAAGCAAACATTTACTCTTCCATCTTAGGTATCTAGTTTAATGTACAGAAACGGATACATAAATATTTTCCAATTTTAGTTACCTCTAATAGGAAAGGTAAAAGTCTTTTTGGATTTTCAACTCGAATATGGACTGGTTTTGGTCAACCGATTTTCCCCAGAAGTAATACCCGCCGAGCTATGACACAGATGTACAACATGGCGAAACAATTTTAAAAATCAAATCGTTTTTTTATTATTTTGGCAAGGAATGGCGGACGGACGGACAATTGAAACTTAACAAGTATGTATTTCCCATTAGAAGCAGACACTCATATTGGGAAATCGGGATGCGAATATTGCGATCTGTAAGTGAAACTAATGGATCCATGTAGGGTGAAGACAAACACAATGCATTCAGTATGGTCATCGGGGAAACCCATACATAAATAAATTAAACAACAAAACTACGTCACCGACCGAAGCGTTGGCTTAACGTTTTCATATTTTTATAATTAGGTTAAACAAGATGCATAAACTAGGAATACTCGTGTACATTTTTGCGTGATAATTTTTCTTAACTTATACGGAGAGATCAAACGTCAATGATCAACATCATCAAAATTAATATGTATGTAACATGAGGTGAGAGGAAATGCAAAAAGTAGAAAACAAATTGAATGACTTTAAAGGTCACATAAAAAAGTCCCAATTAAGATGCACGTTCGTTGTATACATATATCAATTAGATGAAAGACTTTGATAATTATAAAACTCGTTTGCTAGAGAGCCCAAATTCGTATATAATCAATCTGAAGGGCAGCATTTTCTTCGTCCCATGTAGGAAGCCATGTACTCCTAGCATTCCAGAACTCTTCTCGAGCCTATTCCACACAAGAAGTATAATCATAATGATAACTCCTCCAAATGGCTAATTAAGAGGTGTTCCTCTACGCAAGAATTAATTGCCTAGTATTCTTACTTTAGGGCTGATATTTCTCCAGGGTTTTGGTGGAGTTGTGTTTTCTGGAAAGTAGCCCGATGTGCCCCCAACCGCTACGTTGAGAATGATGTAAAACTACATAGAATACACAAAATATTTCACATTACTAAAATTCCAAGAGGGTTTCAGTCTCAAGTCTCAGCGCAGACATTTGTGGCTTTCTCCTTGACTAATTGTAAGACTATAGTCCTTGATAGCTTACAGGCTGATTAAAAGGTGATATCTTGTTTTCATCCCATAATTTTGGACCAGTGAAGTTCCCCATTTGCCAAAATCCTCCGTCTGGAGGTTTAACAGCTCCCAAGACTTCATCATCCAATGTAAAAACAAGTTCATCTGTGGGGATACAACATATTCATTCTCCATTCAGAAAATCATACTAGAAGATGGCCAATCTACTCCTAATCATCTCCTTTTGTATTATTGCCTATTGGATAGAAATAGGATCAGATCGTGACAGAAATTAATTATTGCAATGGGTATATTCTTACAAACTCATAATAATATGCAATTTCCATCCTACGTAATACCAACTGTATCTCTGGAGTATTACCTGGAGTCCAAATAAGCCCGTAATTATGAAACTTTGAGTAGAAGCCTGCTGGATCGTCTCTTTTAAAATGTGCAAGTCTCCACATATCCGTCGTCCTATTGATACCAAAGTGAAGTGTTGAGCCAAATTGGTTACATCCTATGTCTTCTCCGCGTGCTGTGAAGAGCTGTCTGTTCCCACGAGACTCCATTATATCTATTTCACCAGATTGTGGCCACATTCCGAATCGGTTACTTTGAGGCATAAGCCAGATAGCTATAATAGAATCAGTCTTCAGTGAGCTCAGTAAGATCTTTACAAGTCTCCATTTACAACTATACCGTAACTAATATGTATGATATTTCGATGAAATAATCTTCTCTAACCTCCTCTATCTATTGTATATATATTATACTCCCTCCACTTTCGCACAGCTTTTAAATCAGATTTAAATCAAATTGCATGTGTATAATAATATACGTCAATATCAAGTTTTATTATTTCCTAAGAATTACTAGTAATAAGACACTAGTATTTCGAACTGGACAATATATGCGTAACGCAACTGACGTCACGCTACTCACGTAACGCTTCTTAAACAAGGTATTGGCCGATACCTAAAACCTAATGGCTGAGTTTAGTAGGTTTTCATATAATATCAAACCCTTTCATCAATATGATTCTAAAGGATTCCATTATCGGGTTGCAACTTGCTTCTAACTAAATTGCTCAGTTGTCTATGAAGTTACAAAGGTTGGTTCTAGGTTCTAATCCAAGTTTCAAAGCCATGAAGAGCTTTTATAATTATTATTTTTGACAAGAATTTGATAAGCCGCTTAGTTTTTCATTTGTTGCGTGTGTACAAACAGCTTTAAATTGAAAGTTTTGTTGCAACTATCATGTGATGTTTCTCCATCGTTTTCTGCTTCAAAGCGTCGTCATACTGTTCAAAACCTACAAAAGAGCATCGGTTTGTTGATCTCTGCTACGAGAAATAAAGATATCATGTTACTTTTATCTATCAGGCAGCCTTTTTGAACTAGATCACTTCCGGTTTTTAATAAGCATGTTAGGATATTCGCCCGTTTCATAGTGTCCATTAAGGTTTTGGGTATGAAGGCTGATACATTTTGGTAACATAAGTAAAATTTCAGCATAAGATAACTCATTGTCTGTGGGTGATGATGCCTGACTGGTCATTAGCATATTATGCGTCGCGAAAAAAAATATAAAAATACCCCTTCACCTCTGGTGTAAATACGTGTACCTACATGTAACAGTTGATTCATCTAATGATATTGCATATTATAGGGTTAACGACGTGCAAAACGTATGACGCACGCTGCTATTTATGCATCGAAATTTTATTCAGAAAGGAAAAGCGAAGATTTGCCACATACCAGGCCAAATCCAATCTCCCACGGGCAACTTAGCTCTGACTTCAATATGACCATATCTGAACGCAAATGCGCTTCTTGTATTGATCCTTGCGGAAACTATCGGACTGATTATATCACCACAACTCCCACGCTTTGCTCTCATTTTGCAGCCCAATCCAGTACTATCCGTACACCTAGAAAATAATGATTGCATTCGATCGCAATGTATAAAATTATATATATTTTTTAAAATGACTTCATTTCGCTAATGCAACACAGCAATATAATATCGCGTGCGACAGTCCTATTACATTCCTACTACATTCGTCGAGGTTTAAAATATAGCAAAACTTGGAGCTGCTGAAAGATTAATGACAATGTTGAGCAAACCAACTGGCAAAATGGGAAACCGATGAAAAAAGCTTTCATCAATAATCAAACATCAACATCAAGAAAAAGTGGAAAACCTGCTACCCCTACCCCCACTACAAACTACAATCAAATTAAGAGAATTTTCTTTACCTGCTTCCAAAGTCTACGGTTCCATTCTCAAGGAACGTTTCTCCATACTTGGTTGCCGTTGTGGTAGGCCGAATGTAAAGGATGCCGCTCTTAACATAGCTGTTCAGTGGGTCGTCATCATACATTTGAAATTCCCCATTCTATTTTTGGACAACACAAGAAAAAATTCTGTCAACAGATCTTCCCATACATAGGTACATATTAAGAATAAGTTGCAATTGTATTGTTTGTATCCTTTATACGGGTCATAGGTTAATATAACATGGGATGGGGATCATATAATTATATCATGTATATGTATCATGAAAACGCAAATAAAATGCACGTGGGTGATTGATCACTATGTGAAAAAAAGGTTAGAAATTCCAGAAAATTTGTGAGCACTAACTGTTTTCCCAGCTACAGTGATTTCATGTTCCCACACGTTCGGATCCAAAGAATAGAACTCTTCTGCAAATATCAGTTCTCCGGGTTGGTGATGCCGTTGCACCATTGTGATAGTATTCGACCAAGCCCTCTCTTTCAAATGCAAATAGAACATATTGATTATTACACTTTATTGGAATACAAAAAGGTCCAAGAGCACAACTCACCGACTGTGTTCACAGCCAAATGAAAATGTCATTCACGAATGACGCATATAACAAAAAAATTGGCCAAATTAGGATGTACGTAAGGAACGTAGGTGGTCGTGTCTACGCGAATCGTCATTGTCAGTTCTTGGGGTAATGGTGGATATGGTCTACAACTACAATCACTTTATATTACTTTTGTACATTTTGTAATTTATAATGTTTTCTTTATTACTAACCTTGACGGGTGACTTGTTGAGCATGACTGGGTTGACGTAAACTTGACAATAACATAAAAACTGCAAGCAGTGTCAATCTGGTGGTAGCTGGTGTTAGCGATATCATATTTCAGTTCCTAAGACTTGCTGTCAGACCGGGATTGTGAAAAAAAACTGGTTGTATGATATATCGTACTCAAATTAAGCCCTAGTGAAAAATGATAAACACGGAAGTTGTGGAAGTAAGCTGTGACTGACTGGATTAATCCCTGCTTATTGGATCAGTCAACTCTTTTATAATGACTAATTAAATACCAAACTATATAAGGATAAAACTTTCAGGCAGAGAGATGGAAGTCTCAAACCTCAAACTCGTCCGATATGTCAGAATAGTAGAAATACTATAATGTTTGAATCAGTTCCATTTATTTTAATGATTCATAAATACGAGTAATATATAGGTACATCTATGGTTTTGCTATTTCTCTGATGAAATCCTCCTGCCTGACTATAAATTATAATGCTTCACTTGGAAATGTGCGAAACTCTCACTTTCATTTGCAACGTTTTGCTCGAATCTGATCTGAAAGTGAGATTTTGGTTAGAAATGTGGTAATCGTTTTGGATTGGAATTGTGTCAAATGTGTCGTGCCACTGACCACTTAAAACTTTGCTACCTCCTACAATAAACACCAATAAATGCACCTATTGCAGCACTTTTTGCTAAAACCAGGCATTATAGCGTACGAGAGTATTTAATTGACCTGTAAACGTTCCACGGTCTCGATGTAACAGGATTTGAATGTCTACATGAGTATTTCTAGATCAAGCAGACAGCCCAGGAAATTCTAACCCACGAAACAAACTTATACCAAAGGCTTCCTGAGCTGCTGACATTTATATACGTCCGTGTCCGTACCTCCCTGACATTAAAACTCGCGAAAACCCAAAATCAATCGTAAATATGTAGCAGGCAGCATAAGCTGATTTATGATTTGCACAATTATCTATGATATGCGTAGATATTGTTGTGAGTCTATGATATATAGGTTGCTGTTACCGTTTGAATGTCACACGAAACGTGCTGATTCGGAATTTGTGGTAAGCATGATACGGCAGCTTATTTTTGCCTGTAGTGATATTAAATAATCAGTTCGCTTGGCTCGTAAGCAAATATTCCAATGACAAGTAGATTTGATTAGCTGGTTTACTAAATGTCGAGACAAGTAGGAAGTCAATTATGTAACTCCTTTCGATTGCTACACTATAATGCTACAATTTCATGAATATGTGCAAAATATGCAAGAAAAAACGAGTTTAAATCAATTCCCAGGCACATCATCGTAGCAAGCAAAACTAAGCACCGCGATGCTATTACAGCTAGCACATGGTTTAATACGCATACGGTGATAAATATACAAGTAACATCATTCGATCTTGTGAGCACATGTGAATACATTTTATCACCAGGTTGTTCCTGTGCAAAGTTGCCGTGCATTGTATTTATATTGTGTACCATCATGAAAGAAAATTGCTTTCTGAGTAATTTTCTCATTTGTCTTGTCCTACCGTCTCGTATTGCACACTCTTCAGTTACCTCCACACCACAATCAATTTAAGTAGGGTGACTGGCTGGCTGGCTGGCTGGCTGGTCACTTTAGGTATACATTTTAATAAATACGAAACATCACAAATAAACTTGCTCTGTTTCACGTTGCTACCTTATCCCTCTTTGAACACAAAGACAAAATATTTGCGAAATCCATATTGACTTGTTAGCGTAAAAGTTAAAACTCTATATTTTATTTACTTCCCTTGTTAATTCATAGCTCGATAAATCAGCGCATGGAGGTAGCTAAACATATTTTCCTCAGTAAACAGGAATGTTCCATAACGTATGCATTTTTAGCAGTCATCCATGAATATTCACACGTGGTTGGAACGTCACTATTCTTGTATACCTGCTTGATTAACTGCCTCCTGGAAATGATGATGGCAAACTTACGTAAGCGTAAAATTGATACGAAGGTTATACTCTCGGTTACGGTATGAACTTGACATAGCTCGTGCATTTCATGAATTTGCTCTTTACCAAACTAGATTTCAACTAGTTTTGTAATGTAAGCAATTACGTGTGCTTCTATGAGTTTTCAGAATAACCTAGATGTACCACATGTGCATTTAACCCTGTGTTTTAAAGTTTATTAAGCACATGTGTGGAAGGCGCAAAAAATGATTCGCAAGAAATCATTTTGTTATGTATGAATTTTACTAACCATGAACCACGAAAAACGTTGACAATGAGTCTGATCAATTGAATTATTATCAGTCGAGTCTGTAAACTGATTTTGATAATGACTTTAACGGACGGACGACGCTAATGTGTATTGTAATTGGTCCAGTTTAGCAATATGAAATAAATTGGCAGCGACATATATTCCATTCCAAGGTACGTGAGAGCTGTCTGTAAGTAAAATACATTTGTACGAGTACGAGCGAACGAATAATAACCGCGATTTGACCTTCATTTAAAATAATCAAAATTACAGTCAATCTTACTTTGTCTTCTTCCTATAATCGATTGACATTGCTTTTCTGCATATACCGTGGCCAACAATTTCTGCAAAATGGATTAAGAGGAGTATTTAATATTATGCAGCATGACGTGTGTGCAGTCCTAACCTAAAAGCAGAAACCGAGGTGTGTTGACATGTTGTCAGGAGATAACAAGTAGACGACCTTAACATTAGCATTCCGTCGCAAAATGTGACACCATAAGTACACAAATTGACGTAAACATGATCTATATCTAATTTCGGTTTTAGAATAGTACTGCCAATAAGTGTACATAACAAGGTTGTTAAATAGTGGGTTTAATGAAGCACTAATTTGGACTAGGGTTATTTTTACTAAACATGCGAACTGCGTTTCCCCCTTTTTTATAAAAATTAGGTCGATGGAATTTCGCAATAATGAAGTTTGTTGTAACAACATCCCATTTAGTTTACGTAATAGTTAATTAATTTGTATCAATGCCAAAATCATTCCAGCGGAATCTGCTGCAGGTCTTTAGGTCTTGTGATCTCCCTGCCTGCATAAACTGCATACAATACGTGTTCTGCTCTATTGAACTCTCCTTTTATTACTCTCTACTAAGTTCACACCAGTTTGAAGATATCCCCATCAGTTCCATGGGAAGAGTGCACGGAAGAATTCCCACAAATTCAGCTCTACAAAATATGTATACAAGCAATTTCCAATCTGAAAGACAAAAGGCAAACTATATAAAGACAGGTGAGTATTATGGTGATGCTGGCTGATGCATGTGCACGTGCGTGGTCGGTATTTCTATGATTTATTTATTATATTCTCCTTGTAGCTGGTGGCTTCTATTAATTAACCATTCATGACAAGAACTGGAAGTAATTGCAGTAGAATGACTTGAATGACAATATGCACCTGATTACACAATTCTTTGTTTGTATATTTAGTGAATTAGGTATAGTGCAAGGTGCTGGTACTATATTTTCGCTGAAACGTGGGTAGGCGAGACATTAGGACTAACACTTCTATAATTGATTTAATAATGCCAAGATCATCATACCTCATTCGACAACAGGCCAAATACTGTATTTAATTTACCGTGACAGTACACAAGGTGAAATCCATTATTTATGTTTTGGAAAGGAAATGCAGCTTTTAGATCAAGGTTTGTAGCCTCATTTTAAATCGAATTACAGGCATTCCTATATTTGATGTGATTTGAATTACTTGTCACACCAGGAGTCGGCGACAAATATATCCCAACCGGCAAATTCATATACACATATGCACTGATGCACAAATCTTTCGGTTCAAAAGCAGCGCAGCGTCTTTTGACGAGTGGGCTTCGAATTACGTATTCGAGTTCCAAAAATCAATCGGGTTCGCGCAACGAACCAATCAACTATGCTACTTTCGAAAATTATTTTTGGTCCTAATTGATACCAAAAACGCACAATTTAGGGGAATGTAACTCTAAAGTGGGCCGGATAGCTGGAGGGTTGTGTGATCGTTCAGAAGCTTTTCACATATTATTCATAACAAGAATCGATGAGAATTTTTTATAGAAATTCATTCCGTGAGTGGTAAAGGTGACCCTATTGGACTGTTAAATTAAAAGTTAGTTAGTTATCTTTATTTATAGTGTTATCATCAATATCAATCGCTTAACAAACAACATAGGTCTTCCTATTGAAACACATCAAATATTCACTTTGATGACTGTAGTGTTCAAGTCCTTTCAACAAGACAGGTCAGGTCAATAAGCAAATACAATATCAACGTAAATCTTATCAAAGGGTTTACTGCGTATTTTAGGGTGTGCATTTCCAATATAATCTATCATATTTCTGACCTTAACAATCCGCCTAGTTTATGAGGACCTCCCCCTTAATCGTATTGAGTATTGACTTTATTTAACGTGCTTTTGGTAACAACCAAAACATAGGCTTAACGTAACTTAATTAAATTAAAGTAATCCAAACACCTCCATGTACAAATTCAGAATTTTTATTGTAACCACTCAGATCACGAATCCATTCAATAACTTCGTGTGAAGTACACCTTTTTGTGTAAACTGAAAACATACATAGTAGTAAGTACTTATGAAATACCCAGATCAGAATCTAAATCGCTTAAGTGGGATTCCTCCTCCATCGGCTTCAGGTTCACGTTCAATTCTACGAGCTGTCCTCCAAGTTTTAGGGGATGTCTATTTAAAATTGTCTTACATATTGGTTTAGAAACCATTATAATATCGAGTCGTTCGAAAATTAGGCCGCGGCCGCAAGCTACATTATTCCCGTGGCGGACTTGTTAGTTAAGTCCACTCGGTTTGTGAAGGCGGGCGTTCGGTTCGGTAGGGTTTGTTTTACTAGTGCTTGGTTTAGACCATAATCGTCATTAAGATGGAAGAATATTGCTAATTATGTACTTCCATTACTTCTAATTTGACCTCTGCCAAACACAGAACAAAAGTACAAGATACAGTAACACAATAAATACAGCGAAGCAACATAATAGAATATTATGTTTCACCGGACCTTTATAGCGAATTCTATCGGAAGAAGACGGTAATGTAATAGTGTGCGTGCGTGTTTGTATCATAGCATATTATGTGCACTAATATGTTAAAAACGGTTTTAGTACCTTAAAACTTTAATAGTCGTAGTATATAATCCATGTTTGAACCCTAGCCAGGCCATTCATCTTTAGAAGCAAATATTATGCAAGATTGCTCACGTCGTTTGTTCCTGTGTCACAAAATAAATACGGAAGACAGGCAAAAATGTGTCAAATCACACTCTTTTGTTGTATACATCATACGGACACCGTAAAAGAGACAAAGTGGTTTTAGATTATATGACTTGACGAACAAGTATTACTCGTCTTTTATATTTTCTCAAACAAGCACAAGCTTTCACATCAACACTGTTGCTCTTGGGGGAAACCTGACAATGAGTAAGTGCCCAATTAAAATTAGAATTATGGAATATAAACATTTTTTTTATGTTTTTGCAACCACCTACAATAATCCTCTATCCACACAGACGCACATACAATTAACATTAATCTTGAGAAGTATTACGCAACTGTTACTGCGAAATAGCTTTTTTACTTTCATTTACTTCTTCCAGTATAGTCAAATACTATTTAACGTCTCACACGTTCTCGTATTTTCATCACATTCTACAGTAATCGTGCTATATAGCATATTTTCACATTGTGCTTATAACGTTGTTATCGTCGGATGCATGCATTTCAGCTTTACTTGTGCCTGCTGCCCGGGTGTTCCACCCTGCTAGGAGCACACAAGCCAAAAAGCGTATGCTTTTTCTTTCGTATGCCGATGTTACTCTCCACATTTCCAACTTTCGTTCGTTCATAGAAATTACAAAAAGCTTGGCCAAGACTCTTCCGTATATATAAACCGAACCCATGTACTCATCTCTTGTCACAGTCCTCTTCACAATCTTGCTCTAAACATTGAGGAGGGTATACTTGAGCTGGAAATAACACATTTGGGGGAACTAGCGACGCTATTGTTGAAAACGTTTGAGTGTGGTTAGACAATTTGTCTGGTCTGTTTAATGTGAATACGTTAAGGTTATCTATTAGATCATCTTAAAAATATTCAGTGCTTTATATTTGACCACGGTTGACTGTCTTACTCAGAAATTTCAGTGGGACGAAAGCTGTAACAAAGTTTAATTAATATTGGGTATGTTGATGTGACAAATAATTGGAACCTTGAGAAATTCGGATTTTGTAAGAATACAAATCAAAAAATAATACGTTGTGTTACTGTCTTCCCGCGTGGCAAAGAAAGGTCGATGAATCGAATCACTAAAAATAGAGAAAGTTACTCTTGTTTTAGCATATGTATACCAGCCAGTTGCAAAGAATTTAACTATTTCACTTCATTGCCTAAAGAACATCAAACGGAAGAGTTAATTACAATTATTAGCCCGTTTCCCACACTTACGCGAAACTTTGTATTGTGACTTGCTGAACTGCGGTGAAAAGTTACCCCCAATCAAGGATCCGATCGTGGAATTCAAGCCGCCAGCCAGAGAATCACATAGAAATTGTTAGACCTATATCTCCTGGAAAGTAATAGTACACCAGTATGCCTGGAACCGAAAATCCCAGCATATCAACAAGTTATCTGTCCTTCGACGCGAAGCCATCATCGGAAGAGCAGCTGGACGAATATTCAACAGTATTGCGTAGAACGAGTGTTAGGAATTTGGGGAACTTTCCTAATTATCACTCTTGCGAAGACCACGGAAGAATCACTTATCCCAGCGATCACCAGCATCAATCTGGTTCCATAATGGGATCTGGGAAAAGGATTTATCATACCGGAAATAAATGCCTTTTTACTCCTCCATCAAAGAGTCTGCTTCTGGCTTTTCTACTTACATATGTGACGTTTGTAAGCTTCTGTTCTGCCAATGAAACACGCCAACACCCATATAACGTAGAAGAGGTAAGCAACCAGCAACAAAATCACTTTCCTCTGCCTTTTTTACTTTTTGTTCCTGTTAGTTGCAGGTGACTCACCAATTGTTATTGTTATACATACATACGAATGCCTATAAAGGACTACCCATTCCTTGATATATAATGCAACACTTCCTGTCGTCTTTGATGGAAGGGCAGGACATTATTCGTGATGAATGACTACGCTTTTTGTTGGTTTGCTGCCGAAATGTTTGATAAACAATTTATCTTTTCATTCCATTCACACCCTGTATGCGGCATGTGGTTGTGCCTTTTGCTGGTAACTCCCCAGTCTGCCTGAGACTTTTTTAAATTTTGATGTGCAACTAGCTTTTAACCTTTACCATTCAAGGTTTCATGTACCATTTATGACTGTATATACATACTTACTTTACGTATTGTCGCAATTTCGAATACCTTTCACAGGTTTGAAGGGTAACATCAAACATGCATAAAATCTGTCTTCTAAACCACTAAACAAGATTCCGAATAGCGAGGCACAGCCGTCATTTCTTGCTTTATTACGATTTTATGCATTCTTTATAACTATTCATGAAGCGAAATTTCCTGTAGCATTTACACAAGAATCTCTTGAAATTCCATTACTTTCACTTGAATGTATCAGAAACAAGTCCACCAAGCCGAACAGCGTAGCTCGCTGCCAGTGTTAATGAGCCGATCTTGTAATGGTATAAACCGAACAACCAGTGGAGTAACTCCGATCAACCCAGTCGAACTAAAACTGGGAACCTCTGTAGAACAC
>JAANSN010005604.1:0-12103 GCA_036850665.1 Dicranocentrus wangi
TCATTGAAATAATTAATTATTTGCCTAATTGGATGACCGGGCCTGTATCTTTTTGGGATTTTGGTATTTGGTCAAAAAATCTTATTTGGGATCGCGTCTTTTGGGGAAAAAAATTTGGGATTTTGGTATTTTGGGGAAAAAAATTTGGTCAAGCGTCATAAGGCCAAAATATACATGCATAGACAATCTAGCAAGCAAACACGCCAACCTAATGTGACATCGGTTCAGGATGTGCTGAGGTTTATGCACTCCTACACAATGCATTTGGTGTAGGTAGACAATAGAAATAGGAAGGTATAATATGAATAAATGAAATAAGCCGTCCATGAATAAAGAATAATACTCTAATCATGAACCATAATGTACTTAAGCATACACAAAAATGTTAAAGTCAACAGTACATTACGGCAGTATATACAAGTCAAAAATATCTTCAAGAAACCATCATCAAAGCTAAGATCGCTTTAAGTGCTTTTTGGAGCATATTATTTTCCTTCTCACAAACTCCGCTCCGATAGGTGATGGCTCTCACAAACTCCGCTCCGATAGGTGATGGCTCTCACAAACTCCGATAGGTGATGACAAGATTAATTTCAGTTTCAGGAAATTATGGATGTCTTGTAGTCTCATTAGTCTTTCAATGAGAGAGAAACTCTTACAGAAATAACTATTGTTTTGTGCAAATGCAACAAACTATGTTTTATGAAAGTCATACTGCATTGCCGTTTCATTTCCGTCAATGGCAATTGGCGATTCAAACAATCAAGAAAGATTCGAAAGAATTTGTAGTTGTTGGTTTGGTGCACGCGCACGCTTGCACAACCGTTGTGATTTCAAGGATCCCTACGACATATATAGCCACGAAGAAATATATGACTTCATTGAAGTGCTATTCAGTTGAAGTGGAGAACTTTGCTTTGCTAAGACTAATAGAAAGTGAGCAAAGTGGGATAATAGTGGATATTGGGTAAGTTATAAATGCATGCACTGTATGTATATTTACTCCAATAAAAGAATAACGTCTGTAAGCGTGTGTGCGTATATCAATCCATCTTATTTCATACAACACATTTACTCAAATGTGAAGATTAAACTGGCAATATGTGATGATATGGTGTCACATGAGCATTAAGTAGATGTTCTAACGGTACACAAACATGTTAAATGGGCATGCCTGATTTGTCAGTTTAATATTACACTAGCATGCGGAGAGTTCTTGAAGTAATGGAATAAAAAAAGTAATGTAACAGTTTGAAATACGATCACTGTCACTAGCGGTTCTATAATCTAATACATCACATCTCCTAATTAGTGCAGTGCACAAATGTGTAGCCAGTACGTATAGAACTGGCCCGGTCATCTAGTGTATACAGCTTTATCATATCATAGGTATATATCCAACAGACTCATTCCCATCCATGGAACATGGGTTGTTGATTTTGATTCAATGATTTTAAGGAGCAGAGGAAAGATCAGTCAGAAACTTGAAATTCCTATAAATATATAGCATTTCATTTCATATTCAACACAAAGCAATCTGTAATTCTCATTTCCTATCTATCAATTGAAATGAATGCAAGAACACTTTGATATAGAAATTAGAAGGTAAACATTTGATATTACTGCGTCTCCCTTGCGCCCGCATTCGTGGAAAGCAAGCAAATAATGTCAATCATCTCATGCCCATGCCATGTGTATTACACGTACGTAGAATTGCAAAATATTCCCCTTCTATATATGATATGCTATGGTACAATTCAATGTTAGATTACTTCCGTACCAAACCTCTTGTGAGTTCTTTCATACTCTGTCTGTGTATACAATACATCCCAGTTCATCCTACCTTTTAAATCATCCACGAGGTTAACTGTAGAGCATGTAGAGTTTAAACACGTGTTTGCCACACATTTGTGTCATATCGGTACACTTTCCAACGCGCTAATAAAAATAATTTTAGCGCTAGGTTCGCCACTAATTAACACAAATAATATACAGGGAAGAAAGAAGATATATGTCCTGCCTGACGATGAAAGACTCTGCTCGCTTTCGGTCTTACTTGTGAGACGACTAACTTAAGTGGCTTGGGCTAGCTGTGCTACCCAATGTAAAATGATATGCGCATTGCAGATTGTAATTTTCGATTATAGATTCTCGCGATATTACAAAGATAAGTGTGTAATAATGTGTAGAGGCACGTAAAATATAAATAAAGCGAAAAGTTCTCTCCAATATTTGTTTTGTATATATTTTAATATTTATGACAATTAAAAATGGAATTTTCTAACTAGGACAGTTATCAAGTTATACATACGAAATTGAATAATCTTTCATGATTTTTCGTTCCAAGTAGTTAGCACAAATAGCCTTTATGCATTAATTAACATAAAAAACACAATTTCTGATTCATTATAAAGTTATAATAGCTACGTAACTATTCAATTGCCTTACTTGTTGTAGAAGTATATAAATTATACATTCATGATTATTTAAGATCTATCATACACTAATGAGAATACTACAAGTTGAACAATTAACTAACATAATTTCAAAATCTTACATTAGCTCTGGGCCTGGGTGTATATCTGAACTTGAATTATTTACATGCGATTGGAGCACTGATTGCTCTACATAGTCTACCGTGGGAACTTCAACAATATTAGTATTTATAGATGGGTGAATATTTTTAGTCTTATGTCGAAATGCAGTAGATGGTGAAGTCCCGTGTCCAATAATAGGAATTATTTTGTTATTGTCAGTACCATCTTCCTTTGTTACTGGTATAGAAAGCGAAGGAGGAGGAGTATTATGCATCTCACTAAGTGGCATATCGTAGCTCATGAGATGATCCAGATAGTTGCAGTCGCCATATGAAATATCTGAAGAAATATCAGGTCCAGTACCGCGGACAATTGTTGGAATACGGCATCCTTCCGTTGGCGATGGTTTTGCAACAGGTTCATTATGGCAAATTGCTGAATGCATTAAATGGGGATTGTTTGCAAAACTTGTTACATATGAATTAATTGGCTGAGGCATCGCTTTGTCAAGGAACGGCTGGTCAATTCCTATCCCATGCAAGTATTCGCTAGTATTATTCGAATCAAGCTCTTCTGGTGTTGGTTGGACTGCTTCACATGGCTGATCTCCAATAACTGGCATTTGTTCCGATGGTTGAAAGACAATGTCAAACCCTTTCTCGGCCACTGCTTGTGCATAGATTACTACTCAAAACAAAACAAAACATGTCAACACACGAATTGTACGATTAGTTTATACTCAGATCCCAGTTAATACGACAAACCTGCATAGGGTAGATTAACTTGATATAAAATTCCTGGAGGACAGAATGGATAAGGCACGCTTGGTATTGGAGGTGGGGAAGGGGGGCGTTCAGCAGAAACAGTTTCCTCAGTTTCAGTATTTTTCAGTTTTATTTTCGCTTTTTTCTTGCGCTTGATTTTAATTTTCTTTTGCCCAGGAACCGGAGCTGCGGAAGGAGGGGGAGGCGAACCCATTTCCTCGCCGCCAGATGAAGAGGTTCCATCTCCTGGATTAATTCCATCTTTAAAAGTAACTCCTCGAGATTTAAGCTTCAAACGATCTTCCGTTCTCTCCCTACCAAGTAATCATACATGGATTTGATTAAACAAACGGTATGCGAGTGTTTAAAATAAATACCAATAAATAAATGTGTACCGGAATCCCGCTGAGATTAAAATCCCACGAGCTGGAAGTGATAATTCAGTCTTAATTGGATCATTAGCACCCATAGTTAGTTGCACCTTTACTTCCACGTCGACGGGAGCAACTGTTTCATCTGGTTGATCAATAGTCTTCCCATCTGGTTCACTTTCGTCGGCATCTTTCATGTCATCCAACTCGACCTGACCTTTGTTATTCGCCGGTTGTGAGTCTGCTGCTTCATTTCCCTTCAACGGATGAATTACTGCTTCCCCTATTTCATCACTGGTTCCAGCTTTCTCGTCCTAGAATAATTTTAAATCAATATCAAGAATTGGATTAATTAGAGTAGCAATATATTAAAAGTAAGTGGGTTCCAAATCAATTTCTCAATTACCGATACATGTGTCGGTGACGACATTATATATTAACCTACCTACACAAGTTCAACCATATATGCATTTTAAAGTATCTCATTAACGTAACCGTCAAGTAGAATAGAAAAGAGCCATTTTTGAACGAATGGGACGCTAATATCAGGTCATTGTTGTATTCGTTGCATTAACGATTTTGAGGAAAATGTACCGAAATGGTGAACCTTACTGAATTCAAACCCTGCTCACGATAAGACAGAAGAAAATGAGTCGCTAAACCTGGTAAATCATCCCCTCGGATTCTGTTCTACTTAGGTAGTTATATTTGACGTAATGAGCACAAGAGTACCATGAGCAATTGTTTGCTGCATCGCATTCTTGTTATTTGTGATGCACCATAATATGGTTGTGATCTTCATGAAATAGCGGGATTCATTTCTTGATATGATAAATTTATGCGGATGGAGTTAATGAGATACTTTTTGCAGATATGATTAGACTTTAAGTTAAATCATTTATTATACAGCCTAGTTTTTTAAAAATAAAATAAGTCGAATTTCAGATCAGATAACTGTATTTCATTTATAGTTTAAAACAAGGCAACAATAACAATGTGTCATAACATGTGATAGAGAGCAAGCAATTACATAATCTACGCAAATTTAAAAATGCATAAATAAGTTGTGTGTTTAGTTGAATAAAGCATCGGTACGTACCTTAATACGCTACACAATAATCATAGGTATGTAAACGTGAATAATTTAACACGACGAAGACATTTAAATTAAATAGTTTTGATAGATAAACGCAAGAGGATAATAATATTACAAAGTCATTTTTACACAAAAGACATTCAGTCTGTGCTAGTAAAGAACCTAACAAAATTCGGTTTTGACAAAATATTGGACAGGTACTGTGATGCTCATAGTCACATTTACGTAATTGTCCCACACTATATTCCATTCATTGACTCTGCCTGTAGTATTTCCTTGTCCGTGAGAATAAGACTTCATTTTAATCGCATCAAATCTCAGAATTGACAGTGCATATCCAAATAATCCTTTAACCAATTCTACTAATGATGCCAAGACTGACACATATATCGGCAAAATTTCTTGACTCAGCATGTGGCTAAGTAAGTGAAGTGTTTGGCGGACCACAGATGAATACTGAACGTTAGCCTGTACCTTCAAATTTGGCGTTTCTTGTTCATCTTGAGATTTGCTCTCACTTTTCTCCTCAGCCTTCTTCTCATTTCCGTCGCTTTCATTTCCTTCTGCAACCTATAATAATTTCACAAACACCATTTCTGTGATATATGCCTTACAACGGGAAAAACAATTGGTGAACAAAAGTTGGAATGGCTACTGTGCTGCTGAGCAAGTTTGTAAATTCGAGAACAACTACCCAGATTGATTCACTCCACATTTCATATTACATTAATCAAGGACAGTTACATGCTAGGAAAGAAAATTATAAAATGACATATCACTTACTTTAACACTGCGTTTGGATATCCTTGATGATGACGATGATTTCTTTCGTTTTAATTTTTTGCTTCTTCGCGGACCAGATGGTAACCGCGTGGCTATTTCAATCGGCTCGGGTGTTGGTAGAATGGGTACTTTAAAAGGGATTATAGGCACTTTAATTGTGACTATCCTTCGAACTGCTTGACTGTTTCCGATTTCGGTCTGCAATAAATGAATGTTACAATGTTATAATCTCTCAATTATAATTTGTACAATAATAAGTACACGTAAGTTCATTTTAGTTTGCCGGGTACACAATATAGGAACAACGACTGAGAACATTAAACTATTTATACCTTGTTCGTTTCTTTATCATGAGACTCCAATCCCTTCTTCCGAGTATTTGGAACATCTGCTGCCGTAATGGTAACATCGTTGGGAAGCTCCGCAGGAACGACTTGGATAACATCCCCCAACTAAAATATAAATAAAACATTCTGACATTTTAGAATTTTATCTCAATTTTTGTACTAAATACTGTTCATGGTTTAGTGCTAATAATACTAACACGCTAGATTTAATTCCCGACCATTCGGTAAAATGTACCTGTATAACTTGTGTCTGCTTTTGCGACGTTGTCCACGAGGTTGGAAGTTTAATTTTGGACGGTCCTTCGACTGCAGGTTTTGGAGTTAATGAACCAAATACGGTCTGACGAGACTGCGCCTGAGGTTTCGAAGACTCTTCGCGTAATTGAATTCCCATCTCTTTCTCCAACCTTTCGTCCAACGAGAGTCGTTTTGGGGACGAACCATACTCATACCCATCAGAGTTGTTAGTAGGAAAACTGCCATGATTCGGGTCATCATGACTAGTAGCACTGGAATCCTGCTGCACGGGATGAGGAGGGTAAAAATACATAGATTGACTATTAGCATGCATATGCTGATTATGTTCAAACAAAGCTTCCTTGGAAATTCCTCCAAATATATCACCAGTCCCTGCCAAAAGGCCTGCTATCGTACCACTTGATGCAAGCTCTGAATCACTTATGGTTGAGTCTGCAACATTGAGTTGCAGTGGGGGTGAGTCAGTCTTTATATCAGGAGGTGCAGCACCAAAACAACCTTCCTTATGCAGCATTTCCTCAAATTCTCTTCGTCTTCTGCCTCTATAATCTTCTCTAGGACTCATGAATTCGGGGGGACAAAGTTTTTCAAAATCCCGTTCCACTCGCCTCCCTCTTTCTTCGTGTCTGTAATGCCTTCCATCGCTAGAGAAATCATCACGCCACCGACCACCCCGACTATAATATCGAGCTCCATTACGTGGACTCACAGATCTAGATCTACTTCTTGACCGTGATCGGGACCTGCTTCGTGATCTGGAATGCGACCTTCTACGACGATGCCTGTCAAAGTCCCTATCTCTGTGTCTGTGATCATCTCTGTGGATATGACGTGATCTGTTACTTGCGTACCTACCACGGGGAGATGGTGATCTTCTCCTTCTTCCTTCATTTTCTCGACTACGGTCATAACTTCCACTGTGGCGTCGATGACGACTGCGAGAATCATAGTAACCACGCCTATCCTTGGGAGAGTAAGATCGTGACCTTGACCGGGATGATTCAGATGGTGACCTTGATCTGGACTTTCGGCGCTCAAAATCATGATTAGTTCTGCCATCATCTGTAATATGCGAAGTATTTTCATTAAATGGAGCTCTTCTTGTTGTTATATCGGCTTTGTCGGACACATCCGACACAGACGTAGGAGAAGGAAATGCTGGGGCTGGTACAGCATTTGTTGAAAGCAGCGTGGGAATCGGTAATGATTGCACAAGCCCCGTCTGAATTTCTGGTTCATTGGGTTTTACAGAAACAGGATTTGATGGCTTTAATGATGGATCCAAGTTTTCATTTTCTTGCTGAATTTCCTTTCCAACAGCCGTTGGGGAAGCCTCTTGAAGTAAATTTTTGGATTCATCAACATCTGATTCAGAGCTTTCCTTAAAAGGGTCATATAGTTTTGTTTTAATTAGACCTGATTTTGCCAACGCATGTGGAAGATTTGATATTTCAGAATCAGAATTGTCAGAGTCTGAAGAACTGCTACTTCCAGAAGATGATGATGATGACGATGACGACGACGAGTCGGAGCTTGATGATCCGCTTGACGAGTCACTGCTTGTTTTACCACTTTTACCACCACCACTACTGTGTTCTATATCAGTAAGAATAACAGACTTTTCCGTGCCGTAACCAGATGAAGGTGCAGCTGTCGTTTCACCTTTAACAAAACTAGTGCTGTCTTGCGAATCATCACTCCAATTAGATAGTGATGGTTTCTTACCACCATAACCCTTGACCTGCCTTTGGGACGCCGTAAAGCATGCTGTCTGTTCAACACCCCGTGGAGTACCGATTTCAGCAGTTGCGAGCGTACTTTTCAGTATATCACCGATACTAATATCTTCATTTTTCAGAACAGATTTTAGAATTTCATCGTCGTCCAACTCAGAAAGCAATGCATTGGCTGCGAAAACGTCCACATGGTTTTGCATGTTCGGAACATCAATTTTCTCAATTAGAGAAGCCACAACTTTTTCTGGATCCTGATCATCCATGTTAATACCAGGATTTATTATTGAGTCTCCGTTGCTACCAATGGGGTCCGCGGCAAGTTCTGCCATTAATTCTTCAAAAGTTGATCTTCTCCTTCCACCAGAATGGCGTCTGTTTCTGTCTTTACGATGTTCGTGGCCCTCTTTACGTGAACGATCCCTGTGTTCATGGTCACGACTGCGACCTGCTCCACCACCACCGGAATCAGCTCCTCTTCTACTGCTAGTACTGCTTCCACCTCCGCCATCTCCCCTATCCTTTTTATTTTTGTCATCTTTTCTTTTGTCTCCTTTGGCGCTGTCCGCATCCTTCTTCCGTTTATGCTTCTTTTTCACATCTGTATCACTATCTTCAGATGATGAGCTAGACGAACTAGTTTGGGAAGAACTATCCCGTTCAGAATCAGAACTTCCGGATGATGTTGAGTTAGCTCTAGTCTTTTTAGACAGTTTCTTCTTATGTTTTTGTTTGCTATCCTGTTTCTTCCTTTTAACTTTTTTGTCCTTAGATTTTTTATGCTTACGCTCAACAGAAGGAGACCTTGATCTAGATCTGCGTATAGGTTTTGAATTCGGTTCATCATCTCTTTCCTTGGCACAGTCATTCTTGTCAGCATCTTTTGATGATAACTTGGAGCGCTTACGTCTCGGTCGGCGTTTGGTAGAGTCATCAGTCTCGTCACCGGATAAACCGGCGTCAGATACGTCGGAACCTTTATCATGTGCACGTTTCTTTTTGTCGTCGTTTTTGGATTTTGTTTCCTGGACTTTGCTTTCTCTCATGTTCCCCGCATGCCCAGACTTTTGAAGCGCCATTTCTTTCCCATCCTCATTCTTAGATTTATCAGGCTCTTCGTCTGATGAAGTGTCACGATCATCATCTCCACTGGAATCTTTAGACTTCTTTTTCGATGTTTTATGATGTCGTTTCTTCTTTTTCTGCTTCTTTTCTTTTTTCTCTTTTTCCTTTCTCTTTTTTTCTTTCTCTTTGCCCTTGGTCTCATCCTTCGACGCACTTCTGTCAGGAGACAGATGACGCGGGCTCTCTTTCGCTGGCACAGCTTGAGGTGGATTTTCTTTCTCTAATTGAAAATCTACATCCATATCCTCAACATATTCGTCATCAGAATCTGGTTTCGATTTTAATTTTTTATTAGAAATAGAAGATCGCTCAGAATCCTTTTCTTCGTGTTTAGAGGACCGTTTGTCGCTCTCCTCTGACTTTTTCAAACTTGTTGTTTTAGTAGACCGAGAGTGATGCTTGCTGTCTACATCACTTCCATGGTCAGAACCAGAAGCACTACTGCCTCTTCGTCGCCTGTCTTTGTCTTGTCGTTTACGCTTAAGATTTTCTTCATGCTCATACTTCTTCTTCAGCAGTGGAGACGGTGCAGAGTCCATTGAGTCTTGTTCTTGATCAGTTTCTTCGCTCGACTTACTCTTGGAGTCACTACGTGACGAAGAATTTACTACTTTTTTTACTAGTTCTGGATAAGGAAGAGGTCTGCTGCTTTCAGATGGACTATCTTCCATATCATCCGAGTATAAATGAGATATTAGCACTCCTTTGGAGCCATCAGACGGACAAAATGCCATTTCGTTGGTTGCAAACCACTGTTGACCTTTATGCAGTTCCACACACCCACTATCAGTGCTTGAAGGTTTTGCATTCATAATATCATTCATTGAACGCACAACATCTAAAGGTTCTAATTTCAGTATTTGCTCTCGTGATTTATAGTATCCAGCAAAGCTTAATGGATTGCTTCCATAACTTAGAGAAGGCTGAACGCTTGTCTTTTTCACTAAGTCCACTGGATACTCGCCTTTCTCTCCACTCTGAAGTTCCACTGGTATTGTGGATACAGTCTTCAGAGATCGATGTAGCGCTCGAGTTAAAGGAGTAGGTTGTAGTACGTCTTTTGATCTAGACACAGATCTAGACTCTGAATCCTCAGAAGATCTACTGCGACTCCGAGCTCTAAAACGTTTATAAAATAATCAGATATTGCTCCACCCTCTAATATTTCATAACATATGAGATACAGTGCTATATAGGTTTACGCAATGTACGATTAATAGATTAATTAAATAAATTGTTCAATTAAGAAATTGACTGAAAAAATGCTTCAAATTACCTTTTGCTTTCCAATTTAGCCAGCTGAGGCCACAGGCGTTGTATGTGGTCAAATTTATACTGATACTTGGTAAACTCCGGCCAATTAAGAGGCATTCGTGAACGACGAACTTTGTCCAGTTCCCTTTCAAGTTCTTCCTCCCGTTCTCGTCGTCGCTGAGCTTCTTTCCTCTCCTTTTCACGTTTTTCACGTTCTGCAGCCTCTTTCTCCTTCCTTTCCTTTTCTCTAAGGTCGCGCTCCTTCTTTCGCTCACGATCGCGTAGTTCACGGCTTCGACTACGCGATCTTGAGCTTCGGGTCTTTCTCTCCTTCTTTTTAGTTTTGCCAGGAGGACTCTTACTATGAGATTTTCTTTTGTCTTTCTTTTTGGGAGGAGTAACACTGCGGCTCTTGGACCGTCGGGAAGATTTCTTGTCACTTCTTTCACGTTCTACGGATTCCTTCCTTCTATCTTTTTTACTACGATTTTTATCCTTATCTTTGCTCCGGGAGCGTTTTTCCCTACTTCGGGAACGTCTACGCATTCTTTCCCTACTACGTGACCGTCGTTCTCTGCTTCGGGAACGCTTACTGCGATCTCGACTCCGTGACCTTCTCTCCTTGCTTCTTGATCGTTTATCACGACTCCGTGAAGGTCTCTCGATACTTCTCGACCGAGAATGTCGCTCTTTACTTCTCCTTCTTTCTCGGCTTTTTGACCTCCTATCTCTACTGCGAGATCGCCTTTCTCTAGATCTAGATCTACGATCACGTTTCTTCCTGTTATCAACTGGCGACTCAGATTTGGAATGAGATCGTGACCTACTTCTTGAGCTACTTGATTCGCGCTTTCTGCTACCTGTAGAAACTACAAACTGACTTTTCTTTACAAAGATGTCCATATCTACTTTCGATTCTACCACTGGAACATCAGTTAATGAAACGTCACTGCGAGCACTGTCTGTATTCGGATTCACAACTGTAGGATTGACCACTGCAGTTACGGGAGGAGGTTTAGGAATATTTGTAGAGATCACTTGCACTTGTTTAAGTTTTTCACTCAATATTGAATTCAGTGCCATAACTTCCTTCATCTTTTCTTCTTCCTGCTTGATGGACGCAATCGCTAAATTTTCTTGACTTGTTTTAGATTTTGATGACTGATGAAACACTGTTACACCTTTCATTGCAGAGGTTTTCTTCGAAGAAGCTGCCGCAACGGATGCCATTTTGGCTGCTGAGAATGCAGCTAAGCGCTTTTTAGCTTGCTCTTTCCCCAAAACATGTACCCGAGGTTTATGCGATTCTGACACATTTGCACTATTTACCATTTCGCTTGATTGCGCTGGCGACGTACTTAGCTCGGTATCGTCATCACCTACAATTGCTTGGCTGGGCGAATATTTGGAAGAGTCAGGGGGTAATGGAATATCGTGCTCAATTTCACACTTTTCAGCCTCTATAGGATAAGGTATTTCATCCAACAGTGCCGTAGATGCCCCTACAACCTCCTGGCTTCCTGACATTTTCTCTATTCCTATGTCTGAACCATTAGCGAACTTTCTTAAGTCCGTGCTCCCTTCATCCTCTCCCGGAGGTGAGGGAAGCGGAAGCGACGACTCTGAATCCACGTCCGACATGGTTGACTCTATACCAAACCAACAAAAAAGTAATCAGAACAGTGCATTTGTTTATCATAATAGTATAAACGCTGCGATGTTAAAAACGCAAGATTAGGGCATATAATATAGAGGTATACAAGGTCCTTCACTGAGGATTCATTTCAACGACAAACTAATTGTAGCATTTTATATTAAAAATCGTACTACCCTAA
>JAANSN010005605.1:0-12094 GCA_036850665.1 Dicranocentrus wangi
AGGCTAATACCTTAACAATGGCTGCTAATTGGATTAAAAATTTTTGCAAATAAATTGGCTAATGACGTAGGCGCCGCTAATTGGCAAAGTGATGAGAAATTACGTACTCCCTTCTACTACTAGTAGCTTTCCAGGTTACAAATTTAACAAGTAGCAATTAAGAAAATTTATTAGACGAAGTAGCAGAATAGGAAATGGAATAGGATGTAGGTGATGGTTATATTAGCAAGTGATAGTGAGCATGTAAACTTATTTAGTGGATATTTTCAACTAAAATATGCAACACTGGGCCAACTACGCTTGGTGAGGGTTGTGGTCACAATACGGTAAAATTGGAATGGGATATCCCGAAAGGAAACCTGCCCGCCTCATCAACTTTTTCGGTTTCAACAAAGAAAGAAGTTCACTTGTATTGAATTGAAATCAATTTTGCCTGTTGTGGACTGGTAACAATCATTTGTATGGCGACGTATTTCGCTTCGCATTCCCTTAATATTTGTATCAGAAATATTAGTAATACTTATAATTATAATTGATCATTTCTAACAAGGGGAAGAAGGGCTCGTGTCAAGCGTGTGTGGAAGGACAAGTTCACATTTTGTTGGTGCAATAACTACCGGAAAACTGACAAAGAGTGGAGGATGGGATGGTGATGGTGAGCTGCTTGATTGAAAAATGTAGAATAAAAACACATACTAAATTAGTAAAATTAGAGTAGGTTCAATTTATCCCCTCACAATTTGCATAAGGTGAATTTTAGTATATCTCTTAAAATAATGTTTCTAGGTTTTTGGTCAATAATGTATTCTCACATTGTTAATTCTAATATGAATGAATAAAGTAAATCATTACTACAATCAATTTATTAATGAATCTTGTAGGCTGACACTTTGTGTATTTTTTGCTTGTGGATTAGCTTTGAGTAATAATTAAATCGTAAAATAATAAAAGGCATGATGACAGGTTTTGTGATTTCGTGAAATATAATCGCAGCATGGTAGCCGAGCATAAGTTGAAATTCCGAAAACCTAAGAAATTGTGGTTGATTCAAGAACTCCCTTACCGCACTTCCACATACTTATTTACTTCCATAAGAAAAAGAAATAGCAACTCTTGTCACCTAATAACTCACTCCGCTTCTCCAACGTTCATCATGAGCCATTCGTATATTCATATTATTATTATTTTGACAAATGTCGGAATCCACAAATTCCCTTACAAACTAAAAGCCGACCGAATTTCTCAATTGCAATGGTAGTTATAAAAAGGCATAAAGTCTGTCCTCATCTTGCTGTCAATGAGTGCCCCTTCCACAGTAAACTAATAAGCGTTCATGTTATAACCATAATAATGGTTATGGTTACAGCGCGCACGCTAAACAGGTAAGAATAATGCATTTAACACAAATCTCATGCGCTACTCATTTTAATTAACAGTTGGTAATAGTTAGCAAGTAAGTTATATCTTATTAACTAGAATATCTTGTCGAGAATTCTCTACTAAACTTATCCCTGTCAGAGGTAAATTATTAAGTTCATGCTCATGATGATTAAAAGTGCACGTGCGTCAATATTTTGAGAGTATTGCAGAACCGAGTCGGACTGGTGGCCGCTTTAAACGTGTTTAAATTTATTATCCTATCCTAGAAAACGTACTGACTGATGATGCTACTGGTCTGGTGAAAGAATGTTTAGAAAATCTTTAATTAAAACTGTGGATGCAATGCATGCTAGAGGTTAGAGTCGTCATCACAGACAGACAGACAGACAAACGGGAAGATAATCGTATAAACTCCAAAATATTTTTTGTTTTGTTTTATGCGTGTAGTTAATAGTTAGACAGGGTTATACTGGGGCTTGAGTGGGACGTCCAGCACATGGCAAGAGGCATATATGAAATATGACACAAGTGGGATGAAGGACGAACGAACGAAAACACGTACATACCTACGTACAAAGCATCCAAGGTAAGTTTTGGACACAGACCTTATTATCAGGTGTGGTATTTGCATATGAGGAGCGTATTATGTGTTACGGACCAGCGTACAAATGGAGATTTAGTTTTACAAATCCCTCTACCCAAAGCATGCTACCTGCCAACAGTCTACACCACTGCATCGTCCAACTAACTGTGAGTAATTGCTTGAGAAAAAGAGATTTCGCAATTTGCGGTTTATTTTTTTTGCCATTTGCTCACTCATCTCACATATCGGCCACGCTCCCTCAAAGTGTGCTCTATTCCATGCCACCTATATAGCTACTCTCGCTCGACAGGCCTGCTCCAGCGTGTAGTTAATGTTGGCATTTGGCATGCAGGCTGAGAAAGAGCTCGTGGGAAAATTACTGTGCTGGCTATCTCATCATCATCATCGCAAAGGAAAAAAACTCACCTAGTAAAATAATATGTTGTCTTCAGAAGGGGCGGAAAGGTGACGAGGTGTAATAATAATAACATAATAACAACACAACACACTGTTTGTTGAAATATTTTCGAGAGATACTAAACAAGTGGAACTATGTAAACTGCTTAATTGGATAGGAAGGAGGACCCTAGTAGTTTTAATAGTATTTCAGATTGAAAATATTTAATATGCTACCACACAATTTCCTCATGTGAAGGTAATTATGGCGGCGGTTTCCTTTTATTTATTTTTTACATTTTGGATGAGGAGAGGAACTGGAAGGTTAGGTTAGGTTTTAGTGATTAGCTAATTAAGTGCTAAATTCTTGTTGCAACCCATTACTATTGCTCATGTAAAGTAAAAAACAGGTTTCCAAGCACGCGGCAAAAATGTTTTGATCCTTATTAATTAATCTTCTACTGATTTCATAATATCCTTTCCGAATAATAAAATCCTCTTCAATCAACCCCCGAAGGAAACACTTTACAAGTTGCTCGCCACACTGCCAATTTTATGTAAAGTTCAATTATCAGATTTATTGTTTAGAAATAGAGAATAATAATAATTCCTAAATCTGATCATTTTCATTGGGTTAGAACTGGTAGTTTTAGTTAGATCTTAGTAAACTGGTTTTTTGATTATGAAAACTAAGTTGAGTGTGGACGAGCGTATTTTTTCTTGTTAGTCTTCTTTCTGTGCTCAAATCGGCAAGCCGAGAGGTCATTATCATCATGGGTCATCGATCAGTCCTCTCCCGAAGCGCCCAATGGCCCAATTCTTGATTGAACCACCAACTTTTCAAAATTGTCTCCAATTCCGGACGCAATCCTCTCCAGCTCCTCCGCCGATAAAAAACTGTCATTCGCAGCGAGTATAATTTCAATATAGGATTTGTAGCCCAGGATGGTAATGACACAGTCTGCAGGAAGGAAATAAAGGAGGATTTTTCACAATAATTATAATAATAATAATAATAATTCCGTAACAAGTTTGTTGTTGATTAATGTTTGCCTGTGGAGGTGCGGGTGGGCCCAAAACCCCCCTTGAAATCCACACAGTCCAGCCCTCCAATCGCAGTTTCAAAGTCCCCCACTGCAAAATTCCAGATTGAGAGGGGCACATAGCTCATTCTGGAGGCGAAGATGGAGGCTATTCCAGTCGGCAAATGGGCCAAAATGTAGAGAACATAGTTGAACGCGTGGGTGAGCGGGCTGGAGCGCAAATGCAGAAAAGACTCATTTATGGATTGTGCTTTTGAGAGGAGTCCACCTCCGCCCGTGGAGGACATTGGCAGGCGCAGCATTCCTAAATGCCTAGGACAAAGGATGAAAGGATGATAGAATATTTTTGAGATTTTGAAAATATTTTGTGGAAACAAGAATGAATTCTTCTTACGCGTGGTTGACTGCTGTTCCAGGATGATTTGGCAGTGGCAGGACGTAAAAGGAATTGAGAGATTTCACACCAGGCGCCGGCAGGACCAGCACCCCAGCAAGGCTCTCCGAAATGAGGGCGACCAGGAGAGAGGGAACACGGAGGCCCAGGTGGGCTGCCAACTCCTTGACCCTCCTCAAAGGCAGTCTTGAGGACAGTCTGAAATTGACTTTGTTCAGGGTGCAAACTCCACCACCACCGCCCCTCCTCCCCCTTTGGTTCACAATGGCCCGCTTTGCTAGCAGGTTCCGAATGGTCACAAGTTGCAATTGGTAAAACCCAGAAACAAGGCCCATCAGCAAGGACGCCATGTTGAAAATGGAAAGCTGGTTGTTGACCTGGTGCACTGGCAGAGCTGCTGCTCCCGCAGTTGGAATCTTCTTGACCTGGGATCGTTCTCCCAGGAAATTAACTAGAAGATTTAGAATGGAATAGGCATCCATGAGGGAATGATGGGAACGCCAAATTAGCACCGTTCTTATTTTTTTGGGTTGTCCTTGTCCATCACCTTCATCGGCTGGGAACTTTCGCACCAGCCAGAGCTCCCACGGGCTCCTGCCCGCCTTGTAAGCCCTCCCACTAAACTCTTCCAGCATCCCCTCGTAACTCTTAAAGTAGGCCGGGCAGCCCGGCTCATCCAAATGGATTTCCTGGATGTGATTCCCAATTTGGAAGTGGGGGTCATCCACCCAAAAGCCGTATACCGCAAAACCTGCTCAGGACTTGTGTCAACTCGGGAAATCGGAGGCGGGAGTGGGAGGAGGAGTCTACTCCACCCTCTCCGATTCCTATTTTTGCTTCCAGAACATTCTCGCTGAAAATCTGTTGGAGTCTCGAGGAGGACATGTCGCCATCCAGAGTTTTCAGGGACACGATGGAGAGTCCGTGTCGCTCGGTGAAGTTCTCGAGGAGGAGGACATCCCTCCAGTGAAGCGGCCTTCCTATCCCGACTACGAACCACTTGGATGCAGCAATCACCCCGCGGCGAGCAATCACCGCCAGCAGCCAGAAAGGGCCGAGGAGTAGGTGGAGCAGGATGAAAATTGTGAATCCAGTTGTGCTCAAGAGTAGGTTGCCCAACAAAGTGAGCCAGAAGATGATGGACCGGAGGAAGCACGTTGGCATAATATTATTCATTTTTTTGCTCTGTTACAAAAACTATTTTATGAAAATGAAACTGTTTTGAGTACGGGATGCTGCTACGACGAAGCAAGTTGAAGCAATATAGCATTATCATAGCTCAAAACCTACGGCCTTCCACTTTTCTTTTTTATTTATTACCCAATCCGCAATTAATTTGAAACAACTCTCATTCCCACGACGCCACTTCCTTCCATTAGCGAACATCAAGCAAACAAATAATAGACCAACAGAATTCTGACAAACCTTGTCACTTTTATATTTCCTCATTTTTAAGTGCGTATTAAGTAAAAAGGATTTTCATGTTCTACTTGATTGACTCAAACAGGATAATGATGATGATGGTGAGAAATATTTCCCAATTAGTATTATTGCTCCCGTGTATTACACCTGTCGAACTCCGCGAAGATGGACACCTCTGAGGCAAAACTCTCTCCCTCTCTCTATTATTTAGCAAAATGAAGAAAAAATATATAATAAAACTTGTGAAAGGTTGATATGAATATAAATACAGATTGGATTTCAGCTACAAGTTGTCCCTTTTGCGTAACCAACCAACCCAATCACAAACAACCCACATCCTGGTTTCATCATCATCATTTACTTACAAACAACTAGCAACAACTTTTATGCATGTTCCAAGCAAAAGGCAATCAAAATAAATTCAGAGTTGATTGATTGATGAGGAACAAATTTTTAAAACTGAACGAAGGATAGTATGCTGGGAAATTCGCTTAAATGCCTATTTCAATCTCGGATGGACAAATTAAAAGTGGTAAAAAATTCATCATGCACTGCGACAGGAGAAGGAAGGAATCCTCTCATGGCTGGACTGGAATGGAAATCGGATGATGATGACCAAATTCCCATTCATCTTGTCCTTTTATTTATTTTTTTCTGGAAAAAGTCATACCTGACCCGAAGAGAAAGATTAAGAAGCCGACTCTTTGCAAAGTTGTACCAGTACCAGTGACGCGGCGAGATGGACCTCCAAGAGGGCTCACTCCGCCCCGGAGTGTCACCTAGTGCCAATCTCTGAGTTTGAGTCTGTCGGCCCATCATATTATTATTGGCTCTGCCCCTTTCAACAACCTGTCGTCGTGACAACTCAGCAAGGAACACGAGAAGAGGAAATGCCAGCATGGTCACATACCCGTAAAACACGACAACCGTGTTTCCCCTGAGGGAAAGTGGTACTTCTCCGACGACCCTGCTCCTAGCGGCTCCAACCCTGTCATTCCACGTCTCGATTCTAAAAAGCCAGCTGCTCCAGAGAGGAACTAGCCCAGCTTGGTAGAGGGCGCGAGCCCTGTTTAAAAACTGGGACGCCGTGAATGGCACGTTTCTAAAGGTCCACGTCTCGTAAAGGGCTCCGTACGAGTCGTCACTCACCACAATTTGCTCTTGAAGTTGAGTTGATGACGCAGCAGATAGCAGCCTTCCCTCCAGTTTCATCCTCAGCGACATGACGCTTCTGCTCACGTCCACGAACGCCTCCTTGCCGCACCTCGAGATTTGGTCCAGGAAGTAGTTGGGCTGCAAAAGGCGATGGATGTCGATGCGAGTAGAGCCATTTACTCCGGGGAGCTTGTGAAAGAAGGTGGCCAGCTTCTGGACCACCTCCTGCTTACTCAGATTGTGGTTAGCGCTGGCAAAGAGCTGCCCCATAGTTGTCAACTCCGGGGACCACACCCTCGGCACGTACATGCTCATGTCGTGCAGGATCCTCCCTTCGTTGTACAAAACCGGAGGGGAGTGAACGGAAAAGTTGTGCTGGAACAGTTGCTCGAATCTCCTCACCTGCTCCTTTTCAGGTGGGGCAGTCAACTTGGTGATGTTCTCTCCGGTGTAGCCGTTTGACAGGACCAGCCCCACCAGGAGCCACGCCCCGCCCACCCACCTGCACTTGTCAAAATCCAGACTGCTCCCTTGAAACAGCAGGATTTGGTAGATGAAGACGACCTTGTTCCAGACTGACTCCTCCAACGAGTGGCAGAGCAGGAATAGGCTGGTTGCCGTGAGAGAGGCGAGGAGGCAGGCCCAAACGGAGACATTGTACGCGGAAATGAAGGGAAGGAGGGACAGAGAGCTCCACTCAACAATCGGGGCACAGTGAACGAAGCGGACAGAGTTGGTTGGCGGGCTGTCCATGATCTCCGACGCGGCTCCAACAAACCTGTTGGTCTGCACGCATGGGACCGTTGCCAAGGCTGCAGATGTCGGTGAGAGGTCTGCCGTCCACAGTGACCCGTTTGGGAAAATGGCTGGCCACAATATCCAAGAGAGTTTCGCCCCGGGCGGACAACCCCTCATGTAAGAGCACCTGGTTGCTTCCGAGCCCTCGAAGGGGTCCTGACTGTGCCAACGCGTGCCTGAACAGAGAGGGCGCAGTTCTTCCATCTCCCGCCAGCCCTTGACTAGCTCGGAACTGTATTCCACTTGAGGTGGGATAGGCAAGGACGCGCCAGCAATACTCATCCTGCACACGTCGATAAAGTCTATTGGCATCAGACTGCAATGTCTTTGGTCAACCCGGGTCCAGGAACTACTCGGCTCGTCACTCGTCGTCGCCGCCGACACAGCCGGTGCTCAAAGCGGCCCGTTCCACCTCCCACAGGTTTTCTTTCGACTCTGACTTTGAGGAGGTTGTTATGTAAAAGCGGATTTGGGTGGGCTGGATGTAGTTGTCGCGATCGTAGTGTCTCCACACCCGAGCCAAGGTTGCGAGCAAGTCGCTTCCAATCATTTGGTCTCCTTGGTTACCACTATCATTGTCATACGGTTTTCTAACGTGAATGTGAAAAATGCCTGGGCGAGCAAATGAAGCCTCGCTAGAGCCTTCACCACCACCCAGTTTATAAATTAACGAATCTTGCATGATCCAGGGTGGGAATATGGTGGTTATCGAATCCGGGTTGAGCATTGCGATTCCCCAATAAAAATAAAACAATTCCTCGCCTTCTTGTTGAGCCATTGATGATGATGATGATGAGGGCAGCGGTGTCCACTTATGTGCAACCAGCAGGGTCCACATAGATCCCAACCACGCAGTTGCGGTTTTTTTGGAAGCCACCAGCCTTCGACTTGAGTTGTTGTTGGTTCTCTGCTAGCTCGTAGGGGATGTCGTCACAAAAGAAGCGTCCGGCGTCAGGGTTCCCTTCTTTTGCTCTATAATAATGTATTGGCAGCAGTATCGCAGGGTTGGACAGAGGCTCCACTTGGTAGTGGTGGTGGTGGTGGTGCCCAAGAAGAGGGGTTTCCTCCCTTTCACTCGCTCCTCCTCCCCACCAATCCCAACTGTCAATCCGATTCAGAGCTAGGCTTATCGTGCAATCCTGGAAGGGCTTGAGATGCTCATCAAGACGGAGACGGGGGTCGTCTTTGGGAATCGAAAGGGATCTGAGCGGAGCGCCCAGCAGCAATCCCAGAATACAAACTATGTCGAGGGATAGTAGCAGCATTTTTTCTGCTTTAAATTGAACACAATACAATACACTATACACACTCTTGGTGGACCGTTCGTTCGTTGGTTCAAGTTTGAACGGCTAGAAAGAAAATATAAAACTAATGTCAGTACTTGCTGGTCGCAGAGGAATATTTTACTCGAGTCCTTTCCAAATGAATGCACGGCGATAGTGATATAAAAGTTGTGACAAATGCCAGCCTTCTTCACGAGGATATTACTGTTCAGCATGGGTCTCTTTAATTCGGAGAGGAAATTAAAGCCTTGGAGAAGAGGTGGAATCGATTAGCTGCTCATCTTCTCGTAGCAACTCAACTCATAAGCATAATTGTCTGTAGCTGCCTGCATTGAGTTTTTTCGGGTTACACATATTATTAACTACTTGAGTGACGCCAGTAGTACAAACCGAACCGATAAGTAAAAACCATTTCCTCCGAAAAACATTATTGAAGGAATTCGGGAATAATATTAATCACAAGCAGGAAATTACAATACAATACGTTTAATTGTTGCCGGATTGAGAAACTAAAATGGGAATGGAAACTCCAATTGATTTTCCATTGCACTGTGTCAAAGTCGGTCTTAAGCATACTAGTAATGTCCTTTTTTGTAAATCCTTTGTCTTTGCTGGTGGTGGGTTAACGCTTTTTCAAACCCGAATCACTTTTTGCAAAACTGCTCCTTGGTTTCCAAATATATATTCCACCTTTTTAGTTTGTTCTGAAATTCCAAGCAGCAGCAGCAGCAGCAGCATGCTTTCCATCGCAGTTCTTTAGACAATCCTCATTCATTAACGTGAAGAGAGAGGAAGATCAAGGCCCAGATGTACAGCATGAACCAGACGTCGAGGGGGTAGTTAAGCCGCTGATGATGTATTCAAAAAAATTTATTTGCTTATCATGACGGATGACAAGTTTTTAAGTAGGCTATGCGAATAAGTAGTAGGTGGTTTGGAGTAAATTCAGTAAAAGCTTGACAAGGAAAATAAGTATTTGCTTGGTTTTGTCTCATGCATTGCACTGGTGTTGGATGAGTCGTGTCTAAAATAACCAGCGTGATTTAGGCAACTAGGTGGATTATTTATTTGGTACTGGTAACGATTCCGCATTGATGTACAAATAAATACAAAGCTAGTAGAACATCTATTCCCTCGGGCCTTTAGCTACATAATGTGCATTGTTTTGCGGGTCATGGGAACTAGCATATAGACACGCAGGTCAATTAGACATATATTATGTCTGAGCAAGAGCGAAACATTAAAAGTGGTAAAATGATGGCACTTTGGCCTAATGACCCTCTAGTTATTAGACGTCAATAATTAGCAGAGCATCAAATGTGCGTAAAACCAACTGCCAAAAGTAGTTCTTGGCGAAACTCCTGTTGATCACCAAAAATGGGCCAAACTTGACCTTGATGGGTCTCAGGGCTTTCGCCTCCATCGCTAAAATACGCGTCGCCCTACTCCGACGTTTTGCATGTATTTCTGCAGCTCGATCCCTCTGCACCCGCACAATGTCGACAAGGAGCTCACATAGTTTGGCGTACAACGGGAGAAGCAGGAGCTGTCCAATTACGACAATCGGCTCCAGCATGAGGGCAACCGGGTAGTAGAGCCATGGACTCAGTTTCCCATGGCACTTAATTAGGAGCCAGCTGCCCCACACGCTCAGCCAGAAGAGGTAGGTGAGGAAGAGGAGGGCCGCCAGCCGGACGAGCTCCTCCCCTTTCTTGACCACCAAGTGGAAGCAAATGTAAACCTTGAGAAATGAGACCAGTTCCATGAGACCCCTTCGAGACAACGTGGACAGAAAAGTGGTGACACTGTCGAGGGCCGTGAGGCCACATAAAATCAGAAAGGAGGCGGAGCGGCAAGCTTCCAAAATGGAGGGGAGGATGAGTGATAGGCGGATCAACCAGGTGAGCAGGATTGTCGAGAATGACCTGTTGTACGGGTCGAGACCGTCGTTGAGGAGAAAGTAGGTCGCGTCGGCGGACATGTGAAACCCAACGACGGTCATTAGAGGTGGCAGTGAGGCGCAGGCGACCGTGATGGCGATTCCCACGATACCGCAAATATCCGAAACAAGTTTCTTCTTCTTGGTGGTGATATGTTTCATGTGCGGGGTTGACGGGAGAAGTTGGTTAAACGCGGCCACCAGGTCAAATCGACATACCCAGCTCTTGGAGAGGACAACCAGCAGGAGCAAGCCGGAGGCAGAACAGACTCCAAAGCAACTGATGTGGATGAGGGAAATTCCAGGAGATAGTTTTCCAAGGATTCCGTAAACAAAAAGTCCAAGAAACTGGATTCCAGAGATCAAGAGGAAGTCAGTCCAGAGCAAAATCAGAACTTGACATTCCTTCCTGGAAAGTTTGTGATGTGTCAGCCGCCTTGAGCAAGGCTCCCATCGGATGGGCAACGGAGGCAGAATGGAAAACAATTGGGAGTGGAGGCGAAATGCGAGGTTTTGGAGTGGTGTTCCCATTTTTAACAACGCCGTCGAGGTTTTGGAATCTCATGTCTTACATACTCCCCCTATGCTTCTAATGTAAGAGGAACAGGAAGTCTGTGCCAAGTATTGAACAACTCTGGATTGAGGGAAGAAAGAAGTTTGACATTGAAACTTTTTGCTTCCTCATCCAATTGAAGCATTAATATATATCAAATCGAATGGGGAGTAATTTTGAAGCCAAACCCAATTCACGTTGATTGAAATAAACCCGGAATTGAATTTGGGGAAGGAGCTTGACTGGAGGTTTAATGAGCAGAAAAACAAGCATTATTGAATGAATGAATGTATACCACGACTACACATGTAACTGGAACCACACAATTACACTGGGGAAATATAAGTTGCCAAAAAAATAATAGGTAATTGAATTGAATCCTTTAAATCAATAAAATAATTCTGACAACCCGCCATAATTCCGTCAACCTAAGTTTATATAGCCATGCAAAATGTTGAGAATTTAGCAGAGCGGAGCACATGTGGAATTAACTTATTATTGGAAGCTTGGGGAAATATGGTCGGCTACGAGGTTGATGGAAATCATCAATGATGTGAGTAGGGAGAAACCCAAATTACCTAACCAAACCCATCTTAAATTAATTTTCAACAGGATCACTCCGAGTTCTGAGTTTCTGATATTGGCCCGTCAACTAAATTTGCCATTGTTGTGATTTTGAATACAATTATTGAACCCAGCGAGAGGTGGAGGATTCACACTGAACTCCAGACAAGAAAGATGAGAAAAAGATGGACGGACAACATTAACAAGCAAGTAACTACTACCACATCAATAGCTTGTAAAATGACTAGTCATGTTAAAACATGATGGAAATTACGAAGCTGAACGACGTACAAGAAGTATATATATATACGCCGTTAGAGACGCCATTACAGACGATTGAGAAGACGCCATACAAGACGTTACTATAGACGCAATATACATGACGCCACTATAGACGCCATACAAGACGACAATCTCAGCGTCTTTAATTAATGACCATGGTGGGGTCCTCTCAAAGTCCACAGTTGATTTATGCAATAAAAATATTTTCCCATTTAAAAAGCATGAGACACAATTCTTACCCCCACCCTGAGCCCCATGACCTGATTGGGGTCAGGACAACCCAGGGTATCTGTGACGTCTAG
>JAANSN010005606.1:0-12085 GCA_036850665.1 Dicranocentrus wangi
GGAGAAGGCATGATAGTTGATTACAAAATCAATAACTTTCCTCACGAACGACATCTGATACAAAACACCACCACCACCACCGTTCCCGTTCCAAAACGTTTCGCTGATGTATGGCTGAGCGGAAGGTGGGGATTTTGGGGAGGGGCAGTGCTGGGAAGCCATTAGTGTTCTAAAAAAATATTTATTTTTTACATAAAATTGATAATTTCTATAAGCAATAATTAATACAACAACTAGAACGAGAACAAGAGGAGAATCTGACAAGTTGTGATTTGATTTCGTGCTTGTTATTTATTATTATTATTATCTCATCTAGCTGTTCATGGGTATTAGGTTTACACGGACTTTCATCACGAGATGAGTTTGTTTTTTGATTCTCTCCATCCATTCCCCTTTTGTAAGATATGATTCGTAGATATTGTAGGTGTAGTCGACAAGCGGAGTAGTACAACCTCTGTCCGCTGATACGACTCTGATAACAAAACACACAGCAAAAATTCCATTGAGACACATCTTAAATGGGCTGCTGCGTGTGCGGGAGGATATAACGGGCCAACATATTTTTTTTTAAATAGGAGAAGCAAAACCGTTCGCACACTCTGTTTTGTACGGATTTTTTAACGTGTAAGAAAAAGGAAGTGAAGTGATTTTGCACACTCACACACACACACACACATCTCCTCTCCTCTACTTGTTGCCTCTTGTTTTTATTACATGCTTTACACAAAGTTTACAACATTTACGATTATTATTATTGCTTTTCAGAAGTTTGGCAAGACGTTTATGGGGCCGCGGCATGGACCTCGGCTCGGCGGAGGAGGAGAAGAAGACACTGTGAATGCATTTGCGGAACGATTATCATCGTGTAATGTTGCACTTGCACTTGTGTGTAAAAACTTGTGAGTAAGTGGCTGATAGGAGAAACATGTTGTGCGAGTGAGAGGAACGAAGGTGATAAAGCGAAAGTGAGCATGAATCCAACAAACTGAGCCACCACCACCACCACCACTCCACCATGATGAAGGAGGCTTAGTCGCCCATTAACCTATACAAAATGGTACAGAATGAATCCGTCTTTAGTCGGCGTATCGTGCCTTGCTTTTGCTGTACGTTCGTATGTATGTACACTTTTCCTTTTTAATTGATGCACTAGTCTCCGCCCGCCTTCTTCTCGGTAGAAAAAAAAACTGCTCAATTCGGCCTTTTGCAGCAGCAGGAGCAGGAGCAGCAGCTCCTCCGCCGCTGAGTAAGATTCATGAAGAGGGGGCTCGCGGAATGAAAAGTTGAAACAGGTTTCACCACCACCACCATCACTGCACTGCTTTAACCCGTGTGTCCCTACAGACTTGGAAAATGAATTGCCTTTGTTTGCAAATCTAAAGAGAGATGTTATCAAATTCAGTTATTAAGCGGACTGAATGCTAATCTCGGAAAATAAATATTCTCGTGTTGAGATAAACCCTAAGCGTAAAATAGCCCGAGTGAGAAGTAGTGGTGGTGATGTAACTGGTATATACCTAATACCTATGCTATATGAACTCATAAAGGTATGGGATGCATGATAGGAGGTGCATCCCTCGCTCGCTACACACCTTAATCGACTTTGAAGGTTGTATGGCATTGTAGCGGAATGTCAGTAGGTATTCAATAAATGCATCAATAATCAGGTTTATAGAGAGAGAGAGAGAGACACTGTTTAATGTTGCGTAAGGTTGCTGTTGGATTTTTTGGGGGCTAATGAAAGTGAGAAATGTGGGCTAGTGGGATGGATTGATGAGAGAATTAGTGGGCTCTACTGAGAACTTACCTATGATCTGGAATGAATCATTTTGACGATGATAGCATTTTATTATATAACACGGCAGTTTTCTTAACAATAGATTTACAATCGGGAGTTTTCTGCTGTGTAGTGTTAGGACACGTGACAAGAGGTAAAATACTACATAAAATGTAAAAATATTATGTTTTCGCTTCAGTCTTCACCGAACGAGAGGTTTCGGTGAGAAAAACTCATTAGGCTTTTTCCATAATACATCAACTGCCATATTTCTTTGTGAAAATTTTAATATCATTAATCATACTTAGAAAAGTTCTTCCCTGACTAGAAAACGGGAGAGGAGAAATAAATTTTACCAAAGTTTCCCTTCTTCCAACAACATCTCCGTCTCTTCTGCACAATGTTCAAGTTCTCCGTTCCCGTCTCGTTGTCCCACACAGCACAGCCTGAAATATCTTACTTGTTTTGTGCAGGCTTTCACCAACCAACCGCCGCGCCGCCACCACCGCTCGTTTTTGTACAAAAACTCTGGTGAGGAGGAGGCAGTAGAGGCTCGCTCGCATATAGACATTGCATTGCTTGCATGCAACCTTTTCTAGTATTATTATTTTCCCGTTGTTAGCCGGTTAGACAAAGGATTTCACGCAGAGAGATTCTCATAGTGTGCGTCATGAATGATGGAGATTCCTTGTGTAGCAAAGTCATACATCGGGCAAAGCTTCCTGTTTGAAAAGGAACAGCGAAAACTTGTTTAATTCCACATGGCTCTGGGAAGACGATGGAGAGGAGGAGAAAAAAAATTATTTTCTGCTGGCTGGAACGAACGGAACGAAGTCTCTTGCGATAGGAGAGTGAGAGAGAGAGAGAGAGTTGATGTATGCTGCCAAAAAGGAACATGCTAAACAAGCCAAGCCAAAAACTTTTACATACTGTTTCTTTTCTCGAGATATTACAACTTTTTCAGCGCAGAAAATATATTGCGTAGAAAAGAGTAGGAGCTGCTGAGGAGGAAGGAGAAGAAGGAGACACAAAAGTTGGATTCATCTATGTTTAAGTTATCACACAAGAGTAAACTGAAACATTCATGCTATCACAGGAAATAACAAGTTGAGTTGCAACAGCAATTTCAATAGTGGCTCTTATTACGGCGGAAAGCGAGCGAGCGAGCGAGCGAGTGAGCCAGCGAGGAAGCTTTTTTGGCTTTTTACTTTTTTAGTGGATATAACCATGCATATTTAAGAGCTGGTGATGAATGGATTCTCATAAGCTGTGGTAATAAAGAAAACTTCTGTCCGGAGNATTCTCATAAGCTGTGGTAATAAAGAAAACTTCTGTCCGGAGCTGGGTGTCACAAGAATGCAGTGGAATGCATGAGTAGACACATTTTTGCATCCTAAATATGACTAACAAGTTAATGTTATGCGAGAGCAAGCAAAGCAATGTCGTACGTATGTCACAGTGAGCATGTTTGTTAGAAACGTCGGTATTTGAATTTTTAAGTTTCCGTTCGTGCAAGGATGGGTATAGGTGATTTAATGGCCAAGTTGTCCATGATGCATTTAGTAGGCAAACATTGAAAACAATATTTCGTGTCAATATTTTACCAACAAAATAATAATATCCCTATTGTAGGCCACAATTTATCCGGGCCGGGTAGCGGGCATATTACAACTAAAAATAAAAAAAGTTTTCATTCTTGGGATCCGTTTCAGGTGGCTCAATTCCCACACACCTTTTCATTCTGACAAGACACTAACTTTCGATGATTTACTCATTTTCACACCATTCTTTCTCCGAAATTTCAAACTGGCAGGGGCTCTCCTCTTCCCAGACTATGATATTTATGTGGGCATGGCACACACGATCAGTTAAAGTAAAAATGGGTTGTGTTTGTTCGTTTTTATTTCAGGGGGGAAATGATCAAGTCTCTTCTCATCCCTCCCACGACGTGTGGAAGGAATGGAACGGAAGCGAAGGAATAGTAGGTCCGAAACAAAACTTTGGAGTTGGAGCAGTCAGCAAGCAGCAGCAGGATTTTTTTGAGATACCGTTAAGATTTTTTTTAAACTGTACTTTTATTAGGGATAGTCACATGCTGAGAATGTGTAGGTAATTGAACCTTTGTTTTTATTTTTTAGGGTATCTTTCCGTTCCATTGACACGAGTAAGTAAAAAAGGCCTAAGGACAACAGTAAACACGGAACAACAACAACTTTTATGACAATATCTGTTTTAGGTACTGCATTGTTGATTATGCTAAAAATGTATTATTTCAACGCCAACTAGATTTATAAAAATTGTACGTTATATATGGTTACATGTAGGTTAATGACATGTATTGTCTTCGCAGTGCACAAAACTAAGTAAGGTGTCATAGTGTATTCAAATGCAACCTGCAACACCTCCACATATCGTTTGTTATTACCTCCTCTTCACCCCTACTTTCCTCCCTTACTCCACATCACAGTCCGGGCAGCAGCAGCATCACTTGGGCTACCGCAATGTATGTACTCCTTACTACTTCTCTTCGATAGAACAGACCTCTCTCACTCCCGGCACTTTTTTTCTAGTGTCGTAATAAAACTAAAGTAAAAGTGCAATAAAATCATCTGGGGTCATAAACTTTGGTATAATCTTCTGCTTCAGTGGTTGGTTTCAGTTGAGCTCCCGAGTAGTATATATACCAATATAACCCCACTCCATATACTCAACTTCCACTCCATACGATACCCAACCATTACATTACATTTCTCTCAATCTTTTAACTCTGGCCGAATATAGCTCACACCACCACCACTTCAAAAAAACGGGGAAATGATGAAAGCATTCTCGTGCAGAAAATGATACGTAACAACTTCCTAAAACAAGAGTAAAAAGCACACTTTACCTCAACCACAAAATGAGCTTAAAAAGCAATTGAGACGGTGACAAGACGGGGGAGTCCAAATATAGGAATAATATTCTTATTCCTCCTCTCCTCCTTATACCCCAAAGATTATGAATAGCTCCATTTATATATAGTTTTAACCTCCTTATATATCATCAGTTTTTTAGCTAAGCCGAATATCTTTCATTGCTTGTTCTTGTCCAAAGTGCAATATTGTTCCATTTCTCAAAGTGGCAGTCCCTTTCCCAAAACCAACCTGGAGGCTACCGTCATAAAATTTGAGAGGTTTTTGCCTCCTCAGCTTTAACTTCAACCTTAGCAAGGCCTAAAGGTTGAGTTGAGTTGAGTTGAGAGGGGGGATGAGGGTGTCAAGAAATTATTATTGCATCTCATTGCACCTACCTTCAATTCTTTGCTTTACTTCCACTTTCCATTTTTTCTGCTAGGTATACGTATACGTATACTTCCAACCGGACAATCTTTGAACTTGATTGAAAGGGCCATAAAAAAGTAGGAAAGAGAAAAAAGGAAGAAGAGGAAGCTGCTGAGTTGATTGTCATTTTTTACAGCTAAAAAACGAGAGTGACCTTTGCTTAAGTCGGCCTATTATTACCTCCATCCATAAAAAAATATAAGGAAAAGCTTTTTTGCTTTTGCAAAAGGTATTTTACTACCTACCATCACCTTTCTTATAGCTATCAGCTCACTTCCAAATGGACTTTTTAAACAGAGTCATAAAAATATCTTTGTTTGTGTAAGGAAGTGAGTAGCAGTGGATACCACCACCATGCCCCCCATTATGTATTCATACCTTATGACAAAATTAGTTTAGTAAAAAAAACCATCTTGCTTGCTTGCTTGTCTTGTTGATGAGAGTCCTTCCGACTTTCTCGTTTTTTATTTACAACATGGTATTGTAGCACGTTTTAGAAATACAGCTTTTTTTACAGCTTTGCATTGTTCAGCTTGATTTTTTTACTGCGCTATTTATGGCAGGGCTAATAATTGTGCTTTTGCCTAGGGTTCTATCCATCCTCACCTTATTCCCTATGTCAAGGCTCTCCTTTCAACAACTGGATTTAGAGCAAAAAAGAAACTTTTGCTCTGATTTTTTTTTCAAGATCACAGCAGAATTTTGTGAGACAGAGTCGAGTCAGCAGATCAGTCATACTTTGAATGGGGCATGAGTTACTTGCTTGCACACACGTAGTGAGTATGTCGTTGTTTGATTAGTGGAAATGGAATACAAATTATTATTTTTGTTAGCTAATTAGTGTCACGCATTCTTCAACTGCTAGAGTTCGCTCGGCCAAAATGAAATTAGCTGAGAAGTTGTTTATTTATTTCTTCGGTTATAGTCTATCAAAATAATTGAGCTCAATCCAATCAATCCAAAGAGCAATGGGAAGTCGTGAAGGGAATAGATTGCCAGAGAAAAAATCCACTTTGATTCAAGAGTGGTGGGAGAGCGAGAGCGAGAGGAGAGGGGAGGCAGTCAAGCAGAAATATTATCGTGTTCTTTATACACCTCTCGCATCTCGTCAATATCATCATCATCATCCCTCCAACTGAGAAGCATGGCATTGTTGTTGTGATATGTGAATCTGTAAAAATCCACTTGTGAATCTAAAAGATGTATATCGTTTTGTTGCGGCGTTCTCTGCCACCCAGTCAGTGTAGTATATAGCACACAGCATTATTTACGGAATCAATTTTTGTTTCTCGTTTGTTACGAGTAGAGTCTATATATTATTATATAAAGTTTGTTTCATGTGCAAATGGGATGGATGCAGCAGCAGCCTAATGCATCCAACGATAATTGTTTTAGAGAGAAAAAAAGCGCAAAGCAACTTGTGAGCCAGAAGATTGCATTATTGTTGTGAGTGAGAGAGGTTGTGTCCAGTTTTGATTTTGTGGGATGTGGTGGTTTTGGGAAACATGTGTTTGCTGGCTAAGTGGATTGAATGGGATGTGATACTCTCTGATGAGGTAAGAGGTTAATTTGATCACCATTTCTAATCAAGTTGTTCCCTCTCGCAAAAAAAAACATGAGGGAGTAGTAGAAAGAGCTGTCCCTTCCTTTCCTGTAATAGGTACACACATTTCTGGGAAATTGTGTGTTCTTGTGCTGCTTCTGTGGCTAGAAGGAACAGGTATATATAACCTGTGTGGTAGTTCATGTAAGGCAAGCAAGGCAGAGAGAATGGCTGCAAAAGTGCGTGTTTCCTTCAGTAGTTATATCAGTTGTTCCTCCTCCTCATATGGTTGAGTGGTGGTGGTACGTATAGGGATGTGCTGGATGTGCTCAAGGCTCATAGATAAATTGTAGGGAGGCAATTTAATCTGCAATTTAATCCCCTTAACGATGTGGTTACATTAGGAATCTGATTCATTCCACTGGCTTCAAACCGTCATGCATATATAAGCTTAGCTGTGGTGACCGACCATATATATATATATATAAGTAAGACGATGCGCTAAAAATCCTCAATGCATTTTCCCCCCTGAAAATTTACAATGTTTTGAATACGCTAAAATCCCAAAAAGCTCACATTTTTTTTGCTTATTTGCCCTCGTTGGGGATTTCTTTTTTTCCACCTCTTGGTAATAACCTGGTATTGCACAACATGCACCAGATATCAGACTCCGTCTCAGGCATTCTATCTATCTCCTCACCGAAAACCATCTTCTTCTTCTGCTTCTTCTTGTGCTCAAAAATCCTCAAGTCTTTTCGGCTCAGCTAGAGAGGAAAAAAAATTTCTCTGGAGAGACGTGACATGGAATATATAAAAAGTTTAAAAAATCTTCTAACTCGACCGAGATGTTAGAGCTCAACTTTAAAGAGTTGAGAATACATTACTACTACTACTCCTTTTTAAGAGATCTCCGTATAGTACACACTAGAGTACACACATTTACGCATACAAATACATCACTTTGCATAATAATATCAGCCGAATAGTTCTCAACCCTGAGCCATCTCTTTCCTCTCTCTGACTCTTTGAGTTATTACACTCAAGCTATCTGTCTTTGTCTTTGGGAACAAAATATGCATGTGTAATGTGTATGCATATCGGCGGCGGCGGCAGCGGCGGGCACCTAATGCTTAAAAAACTTAACTACCCCAGAAGTCACTAGAAAAAAAGCATAAGAAGACGAGAAGAAAAAAAAATCGCCGTGCACACTTCCAAACTTTTATAAACCAAGGTCGACTCTGCCTTCCTTCGTTCTCTCCACTCTCTCCAGAGATAGACTACCGTTTCCAAGTTTTCCAACCAGCAGCAGCAGCAGCATATTCCCTCCATTATCCTACTTATAGCCAATCTCTCTTCCTATTACTCCAACTCCTCCATTTTTATATTGCCTCCATCCCAAATTTTTTTTTTTCGAGTTGGAAATTCACAGAGTCTATTTTCCCTGTCTGTTACATGAGATATGGCTGGTGGAGTAGGTACATCACACTCACACACACGCTGCATGATAACAAGGGAACAAGGAATGTGGATCCGAAGGGAGACTGCATGCATACGCGTATATATATTTTTAAAACTTGTAAATCTTTTTTTTTCCTCCTCGTCTCTCCTCTCTTCCTCTCCAGTTTCAGGCTATCTATCAAGGATTTTAGTGCATTAGCAAAAAAATCCTTTGTCGCATTGCAATGCATGACTGCGTTCCTGTGATAAGGAAGGGTAGTGGAAGGAGATAGCGGGCAAAAGAAGATGCTTGTATCAAGTGGAGGAAGGAACGAGGGAAGTGAGTAGGGTGAAAAAAAAATGTTGGAGGATTGTATTCTTCTTCTTTTTTTTATAATTGAACAATCCCTCACCGAACGAAAGAGAGAGAGAGAGAGCAGTGCAGTGGAGCGGTAAGGTAGCTGCGAAATCAAAGAGGGGGAGGAGAATACACAAAAAAAAGTAGAAACAAGTTGGAACGGAGGAGAGGAGCTATCAAAAAAATTTGTGGCGATAGGAAACATGGTTAAATTTGAATAAAAGACATGAAAGAGTGTAGGATTATAGCTGATGATGATGATGAGGTTGAATGAATTTGAAGGATACGGGGCTGCATAGTAATTTGTAGTTTTGAACGAATTTCCTCTAGTTTCACGTTTGAGTGGTGTGTGGTGGGTAGTCGGGGATGGATTTATAATTTAAATTGGCTAGGGATGGGATGTGATAGTGAGAGGTGATGCGTGAAATCGGTTTGCGTGAGTTAGTTGTCAGTCATATTCGGTCAAACTCGAACAAAGTCAATGTCAAATGTACACGACGGAAAAAAAATATATTAATATCCGTATATAATTAGTCCTAATAGATAAGGTGAAAGCTATGGTAAATTTGGAAACAAACTTGCAAAATTGCAGTATATTAGTGACCACTTCTTCGTACAATTTGACACAAGTGATACTTTGCACCATGCACCCTGCCAGTTTGTAACTAGTACCTCCAATCAAAGACTAACTACTCCCTTTTCCTTCACTCTTGTCTAGCGAGGTAGTCACATTACCACTCAAATTTTTAACGCTGAGAAAGCAAATAACACCTAAACAGCCTCGCTTACCGTCTCATATATCCAGCCCGTAACTCCACTTCCCTTTTCCCTTTTTATTCTCCCTTCTCATCCAAATGTGCAACAACAATAGACGGCAAGAAAGAGAGACGGCAGAGGAAAAAATAAAATTTCTGAAAACACGTTTTGTTGGTCACGGAGTAATGCCTTTATGAGACTCAAGGGTCAAATAAAGAAAATGAAGGCGTTTTTTCTTTTTTTTTCTTCTCTTTTTTTCTCCTTTCCCCGTCCTTCCGCCTCTCTCGCTCCTTCTCCTTTCGCTCATTCAACTTTTAGTGAAAATGTTTCAAGGTAGAGAGAGAGCGAGAGAAAGAGACTAGTGGTGGTAGTAGCTTTGCTCACACTTGTAAAAGTGGCTGTGATCTTATTATTGCTGGAACATACATCCCCCAGAAAAATAATACTATACATAGTTTTTCACCCAAATAGTTCAACCTGGGTAGGGTAAATAGTAAACATAAATGGTTAAGGTAAACCCACCATACATACACTTGGTATTCGTAATAATTTTGCTTTTTTTACCTATATGCCCACTTTCCTAGTGTTCCTTGGGTAGCAGCGGTAGCGTAGTACTACAACCATTATCATCATCATCATCATGCCTTGCGAGAGTGTTATCATCACAAGTGTTTTTTTTCTCCTCCGTATAAAAATCTAAGTAAGCCCATATAAAAAAAAGCTTTTTGCATATATATAGTCAATATAGGTATACCTCCGGTCCGGACCCTCTGCTGTGTGTGTACTTGTTTGCTTACTCTGTACTTTTTTTCTTCTTCTTTTGAGTTACTACTCTAGTTTTTTTTTAAGTTAGTAAATATATGTCTACTTTCACTGCTTTTAAGTAGCTGCGAATGCGGTCGTAAGACGACTAGTCGGCTCGTATAAAAGATAGAGTCATCATCAGAGCACTTTTCCTAATCTAAACAACTCACAACTCTCTCTCTCTCTCTCTCTCCGGAAGTTGCCTGCAGACTAGACCAGACTGGGAATAAGGATCTGTTTTTTTCCCTTCTCTCTCTCTCTCTCTGCGTCTCTACTACACAGCAAAATTTTTTTTCTTCTCCAAGTTTGTTGAAGCATCAGGAAAAAAGGAAATCTGGACGAGTATTGCAATACATATATATATTCTTTCTTCTTGATACAATGCATAGATGGGAAAACTTGCCATGCCATGTTTTTTTTCTTCTCTCCGTCGTTTTTTTCTCTTCTCTTCTCGTCCTTTCGGATAAAAATGATTGTGAGCGCAAAGAGAGAGAGAGAGAGAGAGAGACAGAGATGTTTTTTCCTTTTTTTCTTCCTTCCTTTCCTTCTTACGTCTTCTTTGAATCCATTTTGAGGACAAAAACTTCTTTTGGGATTCCGTAATTCCAAAGTCGCAACTCACTCTGGAAGAAGAATGGAAAAAGGACTGGGAGGCTGCTGCTGTGATTCAACATTCTGCCAACCACTTCTTCTCCTCTTCTACTTTTTTGCTAAAAAAAACTCACTCTGTGAGCTGCTATTTCCCATCTTTTTCTCTAGGTTTTTCATGACAAGACAAGCACTTCTTCTCTGTTGCTCTGTGTGTGTGCTTGCTTGCTTGCTTACTTTGCTCAGTGGAGTTGAAAGAGGAGAACCTTTTTTTTGCTTTGTTACTGTAGAAAGTTCCAAGTTTTTTTCCCTGCTAGTATCTCCATCATGTAATGTAACTCTGGTGGCGTTTTTTTTTTCTTCTTCTTCTTCTCGTTCGGAAGACTGTAAGAGAATATGGCGAGTTGGGAAACTCGTGGGTTGTAATGGTTGAGAGGAGAATGGAAGAAAATGAGTTTTTTCGAAAAAGAAATAAATCTTGGGAAAATAAAACGGATGAAAAAAGTTGCTTCCTTGGCTATTTCTTATTGGATCCTTTGGATTTGAAAAAAAAAATTGAGAGAGGGAGTGAGAGAGAGAGGAAGGGGTGCCTTGTGGGGATTGGAGGAGTGCTGGGGAAGAAAAAAATGTATAAAAAAAGGGTTTCGGAGCGGAGAGAGCTTTCGAGTGTGATAGGAAAAAGATTCTTGAGAGATTTTTTTATCATATTTTTTTGGAAATCCACTTAAAATTTTTTTTCTCTCTTTAGTTTGAGCATGCTCGAATAAAACTAAGAATAGCAATAGCTCATGGACATGTCATTTTATAGCAGGGAGGCGAAATCTTGGTCGTGGTGGGTGCAAGTCTGTGTGAATATTATGTTAAATGTAGGGATTTTCAGGGATTCCTTACTGTAGACGTACAATTTATGCTATGTGAATGTGATATGTAAGTATTAAGTGAGCCGTAATATAATTGTTTGTGCCTTTTACTCGTAATTAAATCTTTTTGTTTATATAGCAAGCCTTAGTATAGTTTCAAGAACTAGATCATAAGTATTTGGAAATCAAAACGTAAATTAGAAAACTTAGGGTGTAAGCGGATAGGATATTTTAATTGTCAAAATAGTAAATGGTAAATTCAACGTCGATAGTGAAACCAAAAATGTCCATGTGATAACTTCAAAATTAGATCGGCAGCTTTTAGTGTTGTTTAGATTATTAGAGTGGTGTAAATGTAAATGACGTTGGTCTATTAAATAAATTATTTAATGAACCTGGTATTGACTTGGTCAACTTTTAAATTTAGACCAACATCAGCATTCCACCTAGGTAATTAGTAGTATCACAGTGTGATTAACCCAATATTCGTGCATGTTCAGATACTTACACACAATGCGTTGAGCACAATATTATTATTAGGTTCAATCCCATTTTCCCAACCAATAAATGAGTCATGCCACCTCGAGCTCTGTAGCATTGGTGCGTCCACCCCACCAGAGAAAGTAATGAATGGAGCGTAGG
>JAANSN010005607.1:0-12084 GCA_036850665.1 Dicranocentrus wangi
AAGGAATGATGATGTTCCTTGATATACTTCTTATACATAATATGGTTTTATTGTTGTTTTTTTAGAGAAATCATGGTAAGAACAACGCTTTCAAGTGCAATTACTGCATCTGTCGATTTCGCTCCAAACTTGGTCAGATGCGTCATACTAGCCGACATCATAAAGCGGTGGAGATGATGACGGCGTCGTTGAAGAAAAATCAATCTAGTTCAGCCTCAAATCTTAAGAAATGTAATATCTGTAGCATGAGAGTTTCGGATTTGAATGGGCATATTAAGGTTACAATGAAAATTCCGTTGTTTACCTTAGAGTGAAATATATTATAGTTAAAATTATTCGAGTACATTGGAAACTTTGTTCTTTAACAGAAAAATCACGTTACGAACGGACTATCATGTAGTTTTTGTGCCTGTAGATTTTCTACTACAAAGGGCAGAAGTATACATACTAAGCTGATGCATGCCAAGTATTCCCAGTTCGCTTTATCTACTCAGTTATTAAAAGAAGACACTTACTCAAAATCAGTATCGAAGGAACCTCAAGTAAGGAATTAAAATTGTTGACTAACTGGCATGATATAAATGTCAATTATTGTCATTTAATTACAAAGCTTGGTTTTTGTAAGTGTGTATGGCGTAGCATGAGTAATTTACGTTTAGTTTACGCCAGATACTAAAATCAAATGGGGTGATGTTCTAGAGCATGCTTGGGTTAGATGAAGACGACAGGGGGATCAAAAAAGAAGTCAAGTTGACCTGCCCTAAGTGTGGCTATCTGGCGACTTGCCCATCTCACTTAAATATCCATTTACTGGTTCGAATAATCGATTACCAGCATGTTTACTAACAAGAAATATCAGAATCTTAACACGTAAAATACCCAAATGCTTTGTTTTATATTTTGAAATTCAGAAGTCACACGTGAAAAACAGTCCGTACCCTTGCAAAGTGTGCCCCTGTGGATATTCAACAGAAATGGAGTTGGAACGACACACGAAACTTCTACATCCGGACCCAGTTTACATAGTTAAGGAGTTGACAAGAATCTTTGAGAAATGACTGGATCGACTACATTCTAAAGTGGAAGAATAAAATTGTATATTATCAGTATTTAGTCTAATGAAAACTTGAAACAATATTCGCATCTAGATGTTTATGTGACATATGTGAAAATGTCAAACGTTTAATAGTTGCATGCCATGCCATGCATTCCAGTTGTACGGAATCGCTTCTTCCGTATATTTTAACATGCTTCAATGTACTCTTTTGGGACGTCAACTTTCTTATCTTATTTATATTGACATTGCTTCTTATACAACATGCCGTATACTTTTAAAAAACATTGATCAGTCGAGAAACTAACTAGTAACTAGGATTTTAGTTGTCAGAATCAGAAGGCAGTGCCGCGATCTATAAATATGTGAAAATTTGATGCATGCAACGTGTATAGGTAGCTATTCAGTGATGATATTTACTGCTGACAATGTATGCATGCTATATATTGATGAAAATATTGCAAATATGGTTTTGGGAAATGGAATGGATATAAGGGTATAGTTAGGGAAAATCTTATTTTCCGTAAATAGGACCAGGCCGTAACTCAATGCCAACGTCTGTGAATAGATTTAAATGATTTAACAATAAATTGCACAAATTTTATTTCCATATGAAGCATTTTTATTAGTAATTGCACACGCAATCTCATAATAATGCGCATCTGCAGTTTGAACATGACGTCTGGTACAGACGATAAGTCTTTTTTGTAAGATAAGTACGTGAACATGAACCGTTACCGTTACATAAATCAAGACATTCAATCAGTCTAGTCGTCGCGTGTGGTTGTTGGCGTAAGTAAATGTAGTAAACCTTCACAACAATCATAACATTGGTGATTTCATATAGTAACATACAAAAACTCTGCATTCACGGGCATCGCATGCATGTCGCATTTTTCAGAATGCGGAACATAGACCAGCCGAACCAGCCAGACAGGCAAGACCACCCATCCAACAAAATTTCATTTCACACAAGTTCCCCCTGAAAGAGAGGCAAAATTCCGTTTTCTATATACACTCAAAAAAGGGATCTCTCTCACACACAATAATAAACAACATATCTCCAAATCCTCGAATGTGTTCCGTTGTTGCACTTTCTCCTTCTTCTTGTTCTTCTATATTGTAAGTACTCTGATCAAATTTGAATAGCTCGACTTGTCCTTCAACTCCTTCATGCCATTAACCCAAAAGACAAAAGGTATTAATTAATGCAGAGTGAGCTAGGACTTCTTGAGAGTCGAGTCTTGTTATCAAATTCACGTTGGGATTTGGGATTGAGAATAGATTTGTTTAACCATATAGGACAAAAGGACGGTGTTTTTACAGGGATATGGTACAATTATAAAGTGTGTTTTGTGTGTTTCTTCTTACTATGTGATGCACACCTGCTGAGCACTGTAAATATCGGTGATTGTATACAAATGTACTACTTCTTGAAACAGAAAGGGTGTAACACGGTGCGGTTCAATGATGGATGCAATATAATCTGTTAAAACCAGTATCGTTCAATCTTGATTGATTGAACCAGGCGGGGCGAAAGTCCTGAACAACCAGGTCACTGCAGGTGAGTTTGATACTTCTTGAAACAGAAAGGGTGTGCACGGTGCGGTTCAATGATGGATGCAATATAATCTGTTAAAACCAGTATCGTTCAATCTTGATTGATTGAACCAGGCGGGGCGAAAGTCCTGAACGACCAGGTCACTGCAGGTGAGTTTGCTCAGGCACTTTAACTTTCTTTATGGAGTTTGAATACTTGTATGGATTATGGAATTAAGGATGGAGTCTGGAGGGTTCGGCGTGCGTACCATTACTTGAAGGGTAGAATAAAGAAATTTGATGTTTTGGAACAGGCTTGCTTTCATTTTTGAGAGTTCGACTAGATCCGAAACTTGTATGATGGAGGTTACTGTTCAGGAAGTAATACCGGAGTTGAATAAGCGAACGGCGCTTGGACGAGTGGTTGTTAATCCTCCCACAGGTAAACTAAATAACATGTTCTAGAAATCATAAATATCATTCAAAATATTTTGATGAGGCCAGGCCTCATATAAATGGATTCATCATTATGTTTCTCATTTTTCAGTAATGGGAGCACTGAAGCAAAGAACAACTGGGAAGTTTTACATGTGCTGCACCAGAGCATTTTTAACGGAAGAGAGCTACCGCAAGCATCTCCAAGATAAAATAGATCATGGGAAACCAATAGATGTGACCAAGTTTCCAAGAACGCCGTTCTGTTTTGAGAAATTCGGAAGAGCCATTTATGACCGGTCCAGCAAGGAATTTTGGATGACAAGGAAAAAGCGTGTTACCATTAAGAACTTTTATGATGATTTACCTCAGCTTTCTGACATTGAACTTACTGAGGAGGAGAGGCTTGAAACAGTCACGTTAGTTTATTTAATGCAATCCATTAGCTTTATACGCGTGTACGTGTATTTAAATGGTATTTTATTGACACCTGTGTACATTGTGGTTCATTCATTCTACGTCAATTTGTCATAGCTTACAAAAACACATTCTTCTATGAACATATAACCGCAAGTTTAATGCATAAAATTAAAACCGTTTTCAGTTTTACGAATGTTGACAACTCTCTAAGACGAGGAAGGTGGAAGAAGTGTTCAATTTGCAACTTAAGCACTTTACAATGTAACATGCAGCGCCACATGCGGGTAAGTCTACCTAAATTGACAATAGTAGTATTATCATATTCAGTCGTATGTAATAGTTAAAGACATTTTTGACGTATGTATTACGTAACCATTTTGCGCTTTTGTTTCCTTCATGATTTATATGAGCATCAGTTATGATAATCTATAACTTCTTTGCCAACAGACGTGTCATACCAATGGAAAGTATAAATGCCAGTACTGTCCGTGCACATTTCTAGTAGACTTTCAACGAAAAATACATCAATCAAGGATGCATCAAGTACAAAGTCTTCCATCTCATTCTGCCAAGCATACGATTGTAGCTCGGGCGAAAAATCAACTTGTCTCATCAAAGATAACTACTTCACTGATCGACAACTTTAAAAAAGGTGGAAGGAAGGAAAAAGTATGTCCGATATGCGGCAAGAACTTTTACAATAGCACCAGATTACGGTAATTAAGCACCTATATGATCAGTATCAGGCTCGCGCGTTAATTAAAATTCTTGTGACAATATACTCATTTTCGTTGTTCTATACTTTCCCTTTAGAGATCACATGAATTCACATTCTGGAGCAAGACCCTATAAATGTGAGATTTGTGGATTTGGATTCAGCCATTTCTCTAACTTAAGACGGCATAAGGTACAATCATTAAGACTTGCAAGCTATTTAGGAAACGTGCTTAGTGAGTTAGCGGGTTAAATTGACGGACATGTTTGACTTTTCAGAGAACGACGCATACCAAGGATGCCAAAGTGACTTGCAGCATTTGCAACTGCGGGTTTTCAAACACTCAATCCTTAGCTCGGCACTACACATCAATGCATCCGCAAAAGCTTAAAATTAAGAAATTAAAATCTCCGGAGAAAGAAGGTAAGACTGTAGTCACTGACGTACCGAGCCCAGCAAGTGAGGAAATTCCAATACCGGATTTGACACCTCAACATCCGTCTCAAAATAAAGCAGGATTGTACCAATGCCCAGTGTGCAAAAAAGAACTTTCAACGCCACAAACTTGGAGGTTAATTTTTATATGTGATGTATGCTCATATCGTATAGATTGGGATTTCTTATTACACAAGTTATTTTACAGGGGCCATATGCTTATCCACCAAAATTTGAAGCCACACAAGTGCAAACTCTGTGGTATATATTTTCGATTATATGCAACAATGGCCCACCATAAACTGGTAATATTGAGACGCTTGTATTAATGTTTGTTGTAAAATATAAACAGGTATGTTAAGAATTAGAATAACCTGTAAGGACGTTAATACCAATTTTATAGACTTCACACACGAATGGAGCTTATAGATGCCAGCTATGCCCATGTACGTTCAATACCCTTCGCTCCCTGGAGAGACATTCAAATGTTTACCACTCGAAGAAAAATCTCAAAATTGCTACAACAAAAGATAATGTGAAAAGTGTTCAGAACAAGGTCGTTAACTGTAAATGTAATCTGTGCGGAGTTGAGTTTAAAAATTTGAATGAATTCAGGTACACAAGTTTAGTAAATATTTCATTTGAAGGATTATACAACATCATGTGCAATATTTACAATTGATATGTAACTTGGTAGGATCCTAAACTTTGTTGTTTTCTTAGTAAACATGAATTGCTTCACTCTGAAGCACATCGAACGCAGTGTGATTTGTGCCTGAAAGACTTTACCAACCCAGTAAATGTAACGATCCACAAAACGGTAAAGATACTAATTTGTTTGTTGTTAAATGGCTTATTTTTATTAGTAATTAATTTTAGTATTTATCCAGCTGTTTGTTGTTTATGCATACCTGAATTTTCGATAGAGAGCTCATGGAAGTGGTACACACAGGTGTCTATTTTGCTGCTGCCGCTATATGGCTACTCAAGCATTGTTTACTCATTTGGTTCATGCACATCAAATGAAACGCGAGGAATGGAACTTCACCTCAAAAACTGTTAAGCCAGAAGCGCGTGTTAGAATCCAGAAATGTTTAAATTGGACTTTTTACAATGGGAATACTGCCCAGTCTTCCAATCCGACTGAGGAAATTGAAGTTGAGAGCAGCAACGATGTATCTAATGAAAACAAAATTAGGTATATTATACTAGTCAAAATGTTTGTTGATACACACATGTGTGTTATAATATATCAGGCAACAATATCTTTTATATCGTACAAAATAGGGTGGGAACTGTGGGTCCGATCCGGAAGTACGCATGCACGATTTGTAATCACCGGTTTGTTTGGAAAGGAAGTGTTTACAATCATATGAAGGTAATGAATTACAAGGCATCACGGTAGCCTTTTTGAATAGAGTGTACTACCACCATCGCATCGTTCCAAGCTTGTATCTTGGAAGCCGGATTTACTGATAAGAAAATTTGGATATTAAAACATATCCTAACCTAAACTATCCTATGATTCCTTTTTCACAATCACCGTGTTTTGTTATGCAAATTTTATACTATGCTTCAACGAAAGTAAAAAACGAAAATACCATACGGTGATTTACTATACCTAGACGGTTTGGTTTAACTTTCCTCCCATAGAACTTCACTGTTTGTGTATAGCAAATTACAATGTGTATTTCTATGCTCATATTAGCCATTAGCATATATTTTGATATCCAAATTTTCTTATCAGCAAATCCATCCTCGAAAATAAAAGCTTGGATAGCTAGCAATTTTCTGTATCAGCAAGTGAATGGTTCGTTTTTATAATAGAGAGCACATCGAATCGGAAAATTTAGTTGCTCCAAATGTTCACATACGTCCAGAACCCAAGAAGAAATACTGAAACATGAAGCTTTAATGCATGGAATTCGAAGGGAAAAGAAGAAGCCTCACAAAACCCAACTCAATCAAGAGTAAGTATAGATTGGCCTGAATCTATGAAAGTTTTGTTGAAATAAGTGTATTTTCCTTTGATTTATGTTCCACGTCTAAAGTCCCAGTGCTTATTATAATATTTACTTACAACAGTATCAATGTATTAGTTTTTACGGATCCAAACTGTAGAAAATATTCTCGCAGCAGCGTAAGGGATCTCTTATATTTTATAAACATAAATGTTCATATTATTATTATTATTTTAGAAGACGTGTGCCGATAGAAGCGTCCAAGTCTGATGGAAGTGGAAAAAAATTCGAATGCAATTTATGTCACGCAAAGTTCCTCTATCCCGGCAGTGTAGGACAACACATAAAGGTAATAAATACCAGATTAATTGGATCGGTGACGCTTGGTTGAGTTAATGTATTGATAAATTAAATATTTCTTTATAGAGAGCCCATGATCCCAACGGTAAATTTGAATGCAAGGATTGTACTTGCAAATATATGTCCAAGCCTGGTTTAATTAAGCATCAAGTATTATCCCACGGTTACATTACTAATAAGCGAGCAAACCTTCAATTTAAGAAAGGGTCTTTGGTTAATACGCACGGTCTGATAGTAGACCGAAAGAAGATTGTGCCAATGAAAGGGAAGGAAAGACGACTCCAATGTTCTCAATGCTCCAAAGCTTTTATCAGTGAAAAATATTTAAGGTAATGTACTTATTTTATCCGTATTATATAAGGATACAGCGAGTCAGTTGGTTTCAGTTCAGTTTTCCTGTATGTAAGTAGGATTCACATGGACATCCACACTGGAAAGAAATTTGAATGTGATCTATGTCACGTGAGGTTGTTAACTAGGGCCAATGTTTTAAATCATAAGAAGGTAAGAATCAAGATGTAAAAAAACAACGACTTTCATCTTAGCGTTTACAATTTGTATTATTACTACATGTCATTTTATTTAGAATTCACATTTCCACGATGGGGAATTCCAGTGCCTTGAGTGCTGCTGCAAGTTTTTGACACCAGGTGGTTTAATAAATCATAGAAAAGTCCATCATGGTCTTGTTTCTAAAAGACGGAGGAACAAAACTCGCACGCTTCAACAAAATGTAAGAATGAATCCAGGCTTGGCAAATCCTGCGGAACGGAAAGAACAAACTTTCAAATGTGATACCTGTAGTGAAGTACTCGAGAGTAGTTGGGCGTTGAAGTAAGACATCACATACCTTACCATTCATGAAGCAAATTAGTTACATATACAAAAAGTAAAAGTCTTTGAATTATCTATTAATTATCTAGGCATCATCGTCAAATTCATACTTCATACGCCATTCATACAAGTGATGATGGTAAAACAATGTACGAATGTGACCTGTGCCATATAAAACTGAGTCACCCTGGAAGTGTTAATCATCACAAGAAGGTAGACTCATGATGGGGACTGACGGACGAGTTGTGGTTGTCGTTATTGAATTATTATTATTTTTAATGTGTTCTAAACTTGAAATTACATATTTTACAGAAATGCCACTTCCACAATGGGAAATTTAAATGTCGAACTTGTTCCTGTAAGTTCTTGGCACTTCATGGCTTACTTCAGCACCAAAGGAGGTATCATCCTAAGTCAACCAAACGCCTTAAAATTACGGATGATTCAAAACCAACAACTACGCCTACCAAAGTGATGGCGCATAAAGTTGTTGGCACTTCTTCTCATAGGACCAATAACAGGTAATTTGTTTTTGTTCTGGCGACTTTGGAGCAAGAATTGATTATATCATGTATTGAGAGTTAAAAATTGACTTTGTTGTTCCATTCAGTGTGCCCAAGTTGAGTAAATGTGATATCTGCGAACTTAATATTTTTCGACATGATTATTTACCAAAGCACAAAGAGGTTCGTAGCTGCTATTTTTCTAACCAATTTCAAATTTTATCTTACCAGCTATAATTTATTTATTATATGGCAAATTCTTTAAACAAGGTGGCACATACGAATGGAAAGTACAAATGTACAGAGTGTTGCTGCTGTTTCCACACTCCTGTGGGTCTAACAAAGCATAAAACATGGCACGAAACTGGATCCGCTGTTGTGAAAAGAAAGCCTGATGACGGTGATAAGCGGGACGAAGTATCACAAAATTTGGGAACGAATGAAAACTCCGCAAGTCCCGCTTCTACAGTCAATAGAAATTTTCTGAAGATCCGTGGGTCACCAACTAAACGAGCTGTAACTGTCAATAGTTTATCCCATAAGAAGACTCAGATTAAAGTGAATACTGTCAAGCCAGTTGTTCTTTCAAGGTAAACTAATATAAATCAAGATCTTGTTATTACATTTTATTATTATTATTTCGTAAGAACATGTATAACGCTGACTCATTGGTTTTAACAGTACAACAAACGGCCCTGTAAAGTGTAGCAAGTGTGGGATTAAGTTCAGCAAACTTAGTTTACTGAAATACCACATCAAGGTAAGATTTATATGCTAGTTTTTGAGGAATTCTAACCTAAGGGGTTGAATAATTGAAGCTATTACATTTGCAACTTTTCAGAAAAACCATACAAACGGAAATTTCAAATGTGACAGGTGCACCTGCGTTTTTAAAAATGCCCATGCTTTAGCAGCGCATAAACGAATTCATCCCGGTACAGAGGTATTGAATGGTTTACAAGCGAGTAAAATAACTTTGCCAAAAAATGTATCGTCATTAAAAGAGTTGAAAGTACCACCTGCTGCTGCCGCTAGTACCAAAACAACAAACAGGAAAAATGAAGATTCTTGGTCGCCCCCAAAAAATGCAAATAAAAGTGTTGGATTGCAGGAGGAGTCGACTCTTTCAGAGACTAAAGTTAACATGCTGACAAGAAGCCGAAGAGAAACTGTTAGTGGAAACGACATAAAGCCTGAGGAACATCAGAAGCGTGACATGACGCGAAAGAATGAATCAGAAACAGTACTGAAGCAAGCATCCAAATATTCTTGTAGTTGGTGCGGAAAATCATTTTCTACGGAGAGAGTTCTCAAGCAGCACAATTTAAGCCACACACGCCCCGAGGAATGTTCAAAATGCGGTTTGAGGTTTCGAAAATAAAGATGATATTAAACTTCATGCTTTGGTAAGTTTCTTAAGCCTCAAGTGGAATGAGCGTAAGATTAACTTGGGATAAGTACAATGTTTTGACTATTGAATCATATTGTGTATTATCCAATTTTGTAGAAAGCGCATGGTGATGGTCAGTTTCAGTGTTACATTTGTACGTGATCGGTTTACAACTGGAAGAGGACTGAAAGCACACATGAAGCTAACTCATGAGAGGCAATCTGCTTCTTGCAGGAACATGTTTGTGATTGAGAATGAACATGAAGAAAGCGTTGAAGGTGAACCATTTATACCAGAAATGTTTGAATTCGAATATCCACATCGGAATGGTGATAGTGAAGTTTATGAAGAGAGTGAACCTATTGTCGAAGGAATTCTTGAAACAAATTATTCGTCTAATATAAATCACAGTAGTTTAGTATACAATAGTCACCAAGTAGTACAAGAAACAGAACCACCACTATTATACATAAATGAAAATGAGGAGTATGCAGATGAGAGCGAACCTGGGATGCAGGGTATTTTACCAATCGGATTGTCTGTTCGCTGTCCTACACCCCCTCCGCCTCCCCAAGCCGTGAGTCGTAAACGAACTTTCACGCCAAAATCGCGACCTATGAAATGTACAACGTGTGATACAACTTGCTTGGGGCCGGAAAATTTAAGGTATGCTAATATAAATACAACTCAATACATCATATATTGATCTAGTTGTTAACTTAATATATCGTCTTTGGTTTATGTGTTATGCAAAATTTACAGAAAACACATGGAATCTCACCTTGTTGAGCCCAGGAATATCTTAAAAGTGCAAAGTGAAACTTCCGGAGGGAAATGCAACAAATGCGGTACTGAATTTGCTGATAGATCGGAACTAATCCAGCATTTAAAAGTAAATCGATAAAAATTTACTAAACTCATTTTCAACGTTTTGAGGGCTAAGCTAAATCCACAATGATTCCTATATAGGTAGAGCATGACAATTCTGGCCTGTACAGATGTGCATATTGTCCTTGTACAATGAAGACAGAAACAGATCTTCGCTTTCACTTCATGAAACACCACAGTGGATAGATGAACTATGATGGAAGGAAATTACAATGGATTGGTCGCAGCGCAAGCTTACCGTATTATGTCCCAACGTCGTCTGACATCTATCGCTGCGTAATCACAAGACTGAGACTACATGTATGATTTCATTGATCTGAACTTTTCGCCTTCCTGACGTGTCAGTCATGACCATGATTTTCGTTCGAAAATACTTTCGTTAATAATTTACGCGATTTAGGTGTATGTGTTTCAATGGTCCTTCACGCGTGTGCACGTCGAATAGGGTTAAACAACGTACTATTTTGTAATGTATGATTTAGTTTTAACGCACCGTATTTTGATAGTCATCCGAAGAAATGTGGACATTTCTCTTATATTAATTAAATATAATTAAATATTTGTAGTTTTTCCATGCAGTTTATTGGTTTTAAAGTTTTATAATGACTGTTTACCTTTAATGATTTTTAATTTAAAAACGAAATACAAAGTATTATTTATACTTGCGCATTGAATTTACACCAATAAACACATGTATACTTAAAACGACTGGCTCAGAGAAGTTAATTCTATTCTTTCTTCCTTGTTGGTTCGAATGAGAATGTGGCGCATTAGTATTTATGTTTATAAACGCTTATTTATTTGTTTTCTAAATGCAATTCACTGTCCCTATCTGCCCTCCCAGGGTAAGGATGGAGGGATTTGGGCTTTATCTGCAAAAATAATTTGCGACATTTTGAACATTCCAAATACTAAATGTATACGATTTCTCCATCGCCACCCGACTTCCGTCCGACACAAGCAGTAGCTGTTAAATCGTTAAACATTACGCACATTATACAGACCGCACCGCACACAAGACATTAGTATCATACATAACATCATGCATAATTCGTGCTTTATAATCAGCACTCACACTCGTAACAGAAAGAACGTCGCAATGTAGTCTAGTCGTCTGCTATGAATGAATTATATTATATTATGTACTACTTGAATGAAAAGATATGGGTTATGCATTAAATGCATAGGCAGAGTCAAGATGTGTGATTTTATTCACTCACATTCATTTCATATTTTAGATTTTCATGATTTGCAATTTGTAATTGTAATAAGAAATCGGACATATTTATGCATAATATCATGCTATGGCAGAATAGATTTCTCTATAGTATAGATAGGTGGAGTGGACCACACTCCGAGTGTACTATGAATATTATGATAAATCTTGATTCTTTCTAGCTGATGCTTCATCTGAAGCTGTAAACACCAATCAACTGTACGTGTGTGTGATATGATGATATGAAAGTGTGCAATTGTATTGTGATTTTGTGATGTGATGTGCAGGATACGAATACGAACGAACAACTGATAGAATAGAAAGGTGCAGTATG